>BJCM01206817.1:0-10336 GCA_018326385.1 Flaveria bidentis | reverse complement strand
ATGAACAAATTATCCTTATAAGTTGTTCTTTCTCACACACAATCTATTTAGAAAACCCATTTTCTAAAATGGTGTATTTATTTAATTGCATGATCATATCATCAACTAAATGTTAATTGGTGTTTGCTAAGCTTGTTATTGGGTATGACCCGACTTGGATCATAACGTACTAACCACATCAATGTTCTATGAGTCTTGGGCATAAGGAATCCAACATTTTTATACAAACCTACTTGCTAACTTAGACTCCTTAGAATATTACATGTTTCTTAGATATGTTCAACACATTCTCAACTGTGAACTGGGCTCACGGTTGAGAGAAACAGATAATATTCTTAAACTGGGACAGATGAAGCCTGACATATTTAAAATCTTGAAGAAGCCAACTGTTGGCTTCTCTTGGGTAGAAACAGCCCTGTTCCTAAAAATGTTAGAGCTCATTGCTTAAGGTGACAACCTGGCAACACAAGCCAGTGTTGAACCCACACCTTCTACATCTCAACCACCAAAACAGCCACAAATCACCCTCACTTACCAAAGAAGATCCAAACAAACCCTTGCACAAGCTATTCAGTCTATGCACACCCCCATATCACTACCCACAAAGGAAGAAGTGGAATCTAGAGCTCCCACTTCTCATGAGGAGCAAACCACTCCCATCCTTTTAACTATCAGTCCTGAGGTTCCTCATGCTCAGACTGATGAGCACACAAGCCTAACAGCCTTAAGCCTTCATTCTGAGTCTCTACACTCAGATGAACAATCTTTAGGGGATAGCTACCATCCTCAACCCTTAGACTTAAACTAAGCAATTCCCTACCTTGACTTCTATACCGATGAAAACTTAGGTTTCAGTGAGTATCGTGAGTTTCTCTATTCCTCCCTTACTCAAAGAGAGATGAGTACTCCTGACTCACCTATGTCTAGCCCACATCAGTGACCTATCACTGAGGTGGATATTTCTGAACCTATTCATGATATCCATATGGAAGAGGCTCGCACTTCAGCAAGTGATTAAATAATTAATCCCTCAGCCATGGAAACTCAGCCCATTGACACTTCAACTAAAGTTGTCATTAAGCAGAGGAAAACCAACAGCCAAGAACTCCAAGCTGGTGGTGAGAGAGAAGACTTTGTTCCAATTCTCTCATCCCCCAATGATTCTTTTGATGAAGATGAGGGGAATATGAGACTAAAAGTGCAAAACTGTTCAAAACATGCACCTATCTAGTCTCCGAGGTTAGTCACCTTGAATCTCAGGTGAGTACCTTGCAAAACAGGGTCCATGATCAGCAACTTGAGATATCTTATCTCAAGGACAAACTAGTTGGGAGACCTTTAAGAAAAGCTCAACCAGGAACACATGAAACTGTGAATGTGGTTGATCTAACCTCTAGCTCACCTATGCAAGTGGGTGATGCTACCAAAAAGGGGGAGAAAGTCATCACAAACACAAAACCTGGGACTTCCTCACAGAGTGAGGATATTATGGACTCACCATCCTCATTTGCAACTGTCCATACTCAGCAACTTCCTTAAGTTCACATTGATGTGGACTCTACAGACTCTTTCATTCAAAGTCTTTTTGAGGAAGGGATACCAAGGGCAGTGTCATCTCCACCTAAAGGAACTTCCAACTACATCATTGGGTGGATGTATGATGCCAACAGAAGAGCCCTCATTCTTCAAAGAGTTCAAGGGCAGCAAGAAGTCTTTAACTTTCAGACCTTAAACTACTATGAAGGTTTTGACATTATCAACATGCCACTTATCAACCCAAGCCAATCTAGAAAAGTTGACAGGTTGGCTCAAAGGATACAAGAAAGAATTACTGAAGAGTTCAGACTTAGAAGGAGACAAAAGCAATCAGGTAATACTATTGGTCAACTGGATGTTGAGGCAGACCCTAAGATTAGCTTCGAAGGGGAAACCTTGACTGAAGGCCCAGTGGTAGAGCCTGAGAGCCCTGTCACATCCACAACTACTTCAGCAATTCATTCCCTCAGTGAAGCACCTGCTGGTGAAGGTGCATCACAACCTCTCTCTGGCCAGAGCTTAGAAGCTACACCATGCAATAAAGGCCAAAGCTCTCTCCACCCTGAGTCACAAATGTCTGTGAGTGACAAAGGGAAAAGGAAAATAACTTCTGAGGAGATTGAGGAGGAGAGAGAGAGAGAGAGGAAGAGGAAGCTAAAGGGAGAAAGTTTCTCTACTGGGTCTGCAAGATTCGTGGAAGCTGCTATCAGGACTACCCCCAGGCCAAACACTCAGAATGATAAGTTAAGGGCAGTCAGGATAAACTATTTACAGACCATGAACTATGATATTGATAATATTATCTCCCTCCACTTATATGAATTAAATGAACTGGCTGATATGGAATTGTTAAAGGAAAGAAAGGAGGCAGAGGATGTAAAATTACTTCTTCAAATCAAAGAAGAAAGAAGACAGAAAAGGATCTACAAGCATGTGCCTACCCTCTCTCCAGTTCAAGAAAGTCCTATACAAGAGGATGTAGCTTCACAAGAACCTCAGGTAGACAAATAAACTGATAGGATCAAAATGATTAACAACCTGAATGCCACAGGCCTTTATCAGACAGATGTACTTCTTCCCCTATCCTTTGAATACATTGAGTTCGAGTATCTCAAACAGCTTGAACTTGAAGTAACCAAAGAAAGAAAATCACAAAGAAAAGGTTAAGGGAAGAAGTTGCAAAGTCAGGAGCCATCATCCAGAAGTGTATGAAGAAGTCTGCTAATAGGCAGAGGATGATGAGCTTCTTGAAGCTATATGGATTCTCCGAAAGGAGACTTGGCCCCATGTCTCTATCCACTATGGATGAGCATATAGGGGTGATCAAACAGAAGATTCAAAGAGGAGAACTAGTTGACTTACACTCCCCACCAAGTCAAGTCCCTCATAAAGTAGAGGTTAAGGTTGAACCATTTGAGACAACACAACCTGAACCTCCTGCTGAGCATCAACAAGCTTCTACTTCTGATCCATAACAGGGTTTTGTCCCCTCTTAATCTGAACTTGTGAGAGAGGAAACCTAACTGAGAAAGACAAAGAAGATCAACAAGGTGTTGCGGGCCAGTTTTCTCAGTTAAAATGTTCAAAAGGAGAAAAAGGATGGCCTCCAAACCAATGCCAAAGAAGAAGAAGAAAGAGGCATCCATCTCCAAACCTTAGGATGAGTCAGAACATCCTGAGGATGTGCAACAAGAGAAAGCTACACCAACTCCAATTCAAGTAGCTCCTCTAGCATCAGGAAGACCCATCTTGTCCTGGACATACACTACAAATCCAAAAAGATGGCACGTCATCAGAGATCAAGATGTTGAAGATGTCTACGTATGGCAAGACATGTTCAATCTATCTCTGCATGATCTCTTTGATATGAGAAGACACTATGAAAGTCTAAGTGATCTTGATCATCTTATGAAGAAAGGAATGGTCATCATCATGATAGGGACTATTGATATCTGAAGTCTTCAAGTGTTTTGGTAGCATCAGCCTAGGGGGAGTTTGTAAGGTTTCATATAAGGCTGATGCAACCCAAAACATCCAAAGTCTCTCCTACATGCATGCACAAGTGTACTGAAGTAGAATGCTTCAAAAGTTTCACACTTTTCCTTAGAAAACATTCTAAGTGTGAAATATTCTGAAGACAGATTTCTTCCGAAGATTTTTTAACACATGCTATTATCTGATGTACCTTTATCATAAAACTGGACCACCTTTCCGCTGCAACTCTAATTAGACACCAACTTTACATGAGTTGGTGAAAGGTCCATGCTTTTGGTAACTATACATTGAGGTCTTGAATCTGTACTTTCTACTTTATGTACTTTATTCTTTTTGTAATATATTAGGATGTGAGCTATGGCATGTCATAGACACTAGTCAAAAGGCAATTTGTCTTTTGACTCTATATTGATTTTGTTGTTGTCTAGATCATGTATCCAGTTGGCCTTCAAAGTATGGCCTGTTGTAGGATATAGTATAAGTATCTCTAGTCCTTGTATCTTATCATGATTGCTTTGTAAACACTTGTAAGGAACTAGATAGAAATATACATCATCCTTGAAAACTAATTACTTGTGTTGTTGTGTTGTAAACGTGCATTGCACCCTTCCTAACGGTCCTGCACTACTCATGTGCCTGGACCACTAATATGTTGAACATAACTAGTCGTACTAACTGCTTCATCCTAAAATGTTATAGGTATTTTGGAATCATAAAACATAGTTCTTGTAACTTCAATGAGTAGCATTTTCCTTCTTTCTGCAACGCCATTTTACGGAGTATTTAAGTTTACATATAGCTCTTTCATGAATATACAATATGACCTTTCAACTTTAAATAGACTTATCATTTACACCTACGATATGTTTTCATTGTTCTTTTTATTTTTTAACCCAGTTAGTCTATTTTGTGAATGAAGTGAGTAATTCGTTGTTGCTTGCCCTTCGGTAAGTAGGTTGGATGGATGGATACATGCTACGCTCCGCCACACTTTCCTGACCGCTATGTAAAATAATCTTTAACAACTATTTGAGAGCCTCTTTGGATTTGAAAGAATTGGCTAACCTGACTTCTACTAAAAAGAAAAAAGTGGACTTGCACTTTAAAAAATGGATATTACTACTTGAAATTCAACAGACTCTTTGTTTTCTTTGTTTTCTTTTTGTTCTTTCAAAGTAATTGAAATAAATGTATTTTTTACCATAAAAGAATTTGATGCTTATCATATTTTTTTTATTGATCGGTAATAATAATGTTAGAAAATTTAAATGTAGTTTAACCAGTAATATAATTTCTTCATATTCATTTTATCGATTAACATAAATAAATTTGAATTTTGAATTCATTTGGATTGTGATACAAAAAGACGATACCAAATAATATAGTACAAAGATTTTATTGATTAATTTATAGCTTTAATTGATACGTCATATCCTTGTTTTTATCCTAAGTTGGATGTAGACACTACATTTTTGTATTGGATAACTTGCATATAACATGGATAATTACGAATCACGGACAACAAAAATATTAAAAAAATATGATGATTTATATATTTCGAATTTATTGTAACGACATGCTTAATTTATATATGTTTCGGTATAAATTTAATTTAAAATGTAGTTTTGCATAATAATGTACAATCATCAAAGTACAAACATACAAACTGTTAAAGGTGCTTCAATGTTTCGTTTTTGTTTTGAATGTTATAAACGATCCCTTCATGGTCTAGTAATACGAACAGTATGTGGTCATGTGACCTATGGATTTTTTTTCTTTGTGCGCGATATTTAATTAACTGTAAATCGGATGATGATCAAATATGGTTTCTAAAAGTGATCCTATTAAAAAGATTAGTGTATGAGCAGAAAATAATAATAATAATAAAACATAGTCTCTTGTAGCATGTGTGCACTTACATTTCCGCTTAAGTTTAAATCTCAATAATCGTGGTTTCTCTATTTTATTTTTAGGCCATCAATTTTGTGTTCTTTATTCATATGCAATTTTCTTGTTTCTTTGAAATAATGCTTTCTTGTTTATTGCATCATTGCAATTTTGAAGCTCTTGATTATTGGATTGAGTTTACCTCTCTATGCAAATAACTTATCTCTAACAAACGATCCAAATATATACACCACAACGGGTGCAGCAATTAAACATATCCGCTTTAGATTATTACTTGTGTTATCAATCCCATCTTTAAAACTAATACAAACTTACAAATAGTGTGATGTAATAATATATGTGGTCAAGGTTTTTAATACAACAAAAAGAGCTGATCTATGGTCATGAACAATAATCACATGTTCTTTCGATGTTGCTCAATATCTGACTGGATGCAGAGGAAGGCTCAGCGAGTGATGTGATGGCAAGAGAGGGTGCGGTACCACCCCACACAGCGGGATGGGTGCTTAGCAGAAAAACCGCATGGTCTAGAAATACCATTAACTTCGGTTAAGTAATACACACCTTTATAAAATCTTCAAGGGCCAACAAGATCAGCATGCGACCTTGATGAACCTGAAGCGATCAAAAACATGGACAATACATGATAAAGAAAGGAAGGAAAGAAATAAAAAGGTTATAATATTTGGCATCCCATAGGAGTATGTTATAAATCTCAAGTGTTCAGTCCAATACTTCAATTTTGTAGTCTATATGAAAGTAGTTTACAAGAAAAACTATAACATGTCTTTACTCTCGTGGCGGTGATGGTGGTGCACGTGAGCCTGTTATCTCATTCGGACTTGCAGAATTGTTGGAGGAACTATTAGTAGAGACGGTATTATTTGAGACTGGTGACATATCATGTTGAAGATGGTCCATCATACGTGATATTGTTGCGATTCCTCCACTGCCCTCACCAGTGTCTTTAGCACCATGATCTGTGGGGCTGTTGTTGCGGGAGAATAATCTTTCCTTCCAATTCTTTGTGGTCTTTGTAATCGAATCTTTGTATCTTTTTTTGACAAAATTATGTTAATAACGAGATATAAGAAGGTATGTCGGATGAATAAATGAAAAAGTAAGTTACCTCATTGATATTGCATTAACTCGGGTTTTGAAATCTGAAAATGAGTTCTGTTCAGAAGGACCTGCTCTGTCTTGGCTGTTTGGGGATGACTGCATAACCGACCTACTAAAGAGAGTGATGAATGATCATATATCCAGTTTCATCAATATGATTATAAAAAGGCAAATTGGATTTTAGTAACTCAAACTATTACTTATTGGCCGATAATAATCCAATCTATTGATTTGGCTAGTTATAATCTTAACTTTCCTTTTTATTACCAACAACAGTCCCAATTGCATAATTATCATATATTCACACTAGATTTATACTTATTTTAGGCTTAATTTAGCTTGTATGTTTTAGTTAATCTTAACGATATTCTTAGAATTGTTGAAATAAAATACTATACTAATAATCTGTGAACCTGTCGGTAGAGGGAAACTCATGTGGACGTGCTGGGATGATGTTTGGGACTGATGATGAAGCAGGGGGTTCACTAGCATGAACAGAGGATGATGATGATGATGACGCGGTCCCTCTTAAAGGTTCTTCATGCACGGTTACTAAGGGGGGTCCACTGATGGCAGGGGTAGTAGGTTCAACATCATCACTTGAATTGGGTCTGGTAGGAGATGGTACAGTAGGTTGAGGAGAAAAGCCCATGTATCGAGGGCGCGCATGGGCTGACGTACGACTTCTATGACCTTCCCGTCTGGCAATATGGCGGGCCCTACCCATTGCTGCTGCAGCAGCCAAGTGTTGTATTATACGCTCCTCAAGCTCAGCCTCGGTCGCACTAGCAGGCAACTGCATCATTAAAAAGTTTCAAGTAATTACTATATAAACTTGGCAAGTGTACACACTCACTCACTCTCATGTAGAAAAAAGAACCAAAGGTAGCAAATCAGGCGGGTTCACTTAAGGGTCAAAAGGGTAACTTTAAGTACATGTTGACCCAACCTGTCAACACTTTTGTCCATCTTTTTTTTAACTTATAAGTAATGTGCTAAATAAGATTACAAACAACTATATTGTTAAAAAAAGTAACCTACTTCCAGGAAAGATATATTCTAAAAGGAAGCATACGTCAATTTTAACAATAAATTACATGTATATGAAATGGCTTAATTTCTGTAACTATATTTCACAGACAGCTGTTTTATAGAAATAAAAATAAAAATTTTGGACAAAAAGTGTACGAGACAACCAACACCAGAAGTTACCCGTTACCGAACTGGAAGAGCCCACCTATTTGCCACCTCTAGAATACAGAGAGAGATTTATACATGCTGTAATTCAAAATCACCAAAGGTTGGGTGATGAAATATTGTAGTATTCATAGACGGGTTGTTTGCAATACTTCTTTCCTGCTCTATTGCATCGAGCAGCTCCTGACTGTCAATCAAGATATCACGATGTAAGAATTGGTAGCACATAGTGAATTAAATAAATGCTAGAGAAAACGCATTGAATAACTTAAAAAGCATAACCTGCTTGGATCCTTCAAGCTGATGTACTGCCAACACATAGGGCACTGGGAGCTCCTTTGACACCTAATTTTAAGTTGCACAGAAGTTCAGATTAAAGTGACATTAGATGTGATTACATGCATAAGTCTAATTCATTTTCTGCGATGGATGACCTAGTTAAATAAACTACAGGTGAAAACTCTTAACCCATTTAATTGAGCTCGTATTGGTTGTAATTTATCTCGATGGGGTGCGTCAAGTGAGTAAAATTTAATAAATATCTAAATGAAAATGAATTAAATGGGTTGGAAGTCACCCAAAGAGTATTTAAAATGCATTAAACCTTCTAAATTGATTCATTTTTGTAAGATTAAATTATCATTGTAGGACTATAAGGTTCGCAATCATATTAAATAAATCAATTATAAATAAAAGAGATAAAAGTGGAAGATAAAAGCGCTTCAGTTATGGCCCGTACTACAGAGGTAGCATTACAAAATCTGCCCATTTTTCCATCTAGATCATATACTACAGGCAACTAAAGCCAACCTTCTGCTCCTGATCGCACCTGCTGCTCTCTCTGGACTGTGGAATTCTTCGACTATAGTCAACACTCAACAGTAAGATTCAGTTTTCTTTCATAGTTTCAATGTTCATGAAGTTATGTTCTTCCTATGTTCTTTTCTTTCAATAAGACTTAGTTCTCTTCCAATACTGAACAGTAAGTTGAAATGTTCAACATGGATCTGTATGTTCTTTTCTTTCAATAAGTTCAGTGTTCAACATGGTTTCTAAATTCAAGAATGAAGTTCTGTGTTTTTTTATTTGGTTATTAATGATCTAATTTACATCTATATTCATGTGTTTCTTTCTTTTGTTGAGTGTTGCCTTTAGTAGTTTTCTGTGTTCCTTTAGTATATGAGAATTTTTAGTTTTTAATTTCTTTCTTTTGTGATTTCTTATCACTAGTAAGTTCTGTTGTTTTGTAAATTAAGTTTCTTTCATCTTCATCTAATTTACTTTTTCTTTAATAAATTGTAAAATGCTATAATTGTTTAAGACGGATAATAATAGTGGTGAAGTTGGGGGTGGAAATATGTCACAATTGACCCTACCAACAAAAAAAAACACCGAAATAGTCAATCCCGTCAGAGGTTAAACCGTCATTTTCTATATTAAATTTCTATTTTTGTCCCTGGTTTTATATCATTTTTTTTATTTCAGTACTCGCGATCATTCACATTCACGTTCATCCTTTCTCCTTCTTCTTCAGCACGATCCTTTCTTCTTGTTCAACACCACTAATGATAATTTAAGTATGATTATAATCTCTATTTGATTTTTAAAATTTTCAAAAAATAGTGGCACGCTGCTGGTTTTGTTATTGGTTGAATGATTTATAGTTAGGCTTTATAGCAAGTTGTTTGTCTAGTTTGTTTGTTAGGTTTTCAATTTCTCCATTGCCTAACTCGTCTTCAAGATTGGTTTCATACGTCTTTTGCACCGGTCGTTTTGTTTTGTTCTTACATGGTTTGGCCCAGCGTCAACGTATGTGGCTTCTTTTTCTTTTATTTTCTTTTTTTCCACTTTGTGCTTTTGTCGTTTCCTCTTTCATTTACATTAATAATTCATCAAAACACATAACAAGGGCCAGAATTGCTAATGGTGAAAAACTAACGCGATTTGTATAATTATTAAGGTTAATAAAAGTACTCTAGAAGGAGGAAGTGAGAAAAAAAAGATCGGTTGGGTGCTATAAATAAAGTTTGGTTTTGTTATTCAATAGTAAGTTCACACCCGCGTGATGTCGTGGATAAAATGCACATTAAGAAACAAGAAACTTTATTTTACATAGGAATATATTATAAAATAAAATAAAAAGTTTATTTACAACAATATTAACTTTAACTACTAGCTAAAACACTGAAATCTCCAAAAACATATCGTAATATTATAGGTGTATTTGATCATGAGTACTGAAATGATATAAAACCAAGTACGAAAATAGCAATTTAATAAATAAAATGACGGTTTTACCCATGGTGATAACTGACGTTATCTAGGGATTTGGACGGAATGGCTATTTTGGTATTTTTTTGCAGAGACACTGATTGAAGCTGCAAGAACCATGTTGTCTGACTCTAAGCTGCCCATCACCTTCTGGGCAGAGGCAGTCAACACTGCCTGCTATGTGCAGAACAGAGTTTTAATAGTTAAGACTCATGGCAAGACTCCTTATGAACTTTGGCACAAGAGGAAACCTTTCATTGGATTTCTCAGGTCATTTGGATGTCCTTGCACCATCTTGAATACCAAA
>BJCM01206815.1:0-12662 GCA_018326385.1 Flaveria bidentis | reverse complement strand
ACCCAACGGTTCCCCCCTCTTTCTATCATCTTCATCTTTCCTCCAAACCTAAATTCCCAAATTTCTCTCGGCAACTGCCTTTGTTCATCTTTCCTTCACCATTAAGCTTTCTAAAATGGCCAACCTTAACCGAAGAAATGATCTAGATTTCTCCGTTTAGTTACATAGGCAACACAACCAGGTTGCTTTGTTAAACTCTAAGAAAGATCCACACTTCTCAAAGGTTTGCCAATTCTTGGCTCTGTCTAACTACTTCACCTCCCTTACCATCAATCTTGTTATTTATTAGGATCATCTTTTTGAATTCTGGAAATTTTGTCAAGAGGTTGTTCTAGATGGGGAGAAGGCACTGTCTGCCACAGTACTAGGGAGGATAATCTTTATCACTCCAACCATCATCAACACCCATCTTCAGCTAGATGATGAAGAAGGTGAGTTGTCTTTCCCAAAGGAAGCTATTAATCATTCTTTTAGGTAGATGGGCTATGAGGGAGATTTCTCTGTTAAGACCTTTAGGAAAGGGAAGGTCTCATCCCAATAGAAGTACTTACTACATGTGGTCATTTACAACTTATCCAATAAGCATGGGGGTTGGGACCAGATTCCTGAAAATCTCTCCTTCATAGTTCATGGGATGGTTCAGGAGGTCAAGTTCAAGTACTCTCAATTTGTTTATACAAATCTACTTGCTAACTTGTACTCCTTAGAGTAATACATGTTTCCTAGATATGTTCAATACATTCTTAACTATGAACTGGGCTCATAATTGAGGGAAACAGGTAGTATTCTTAAATTGGGATAGATAAAGCCCAACATCTTTAAAATTTTGAAGAAGCCAACGGTTGGCTTCTCAGGGGTAGAAACAACCCTTGTCCCCAAAATGTTAAAGCTCATTGCTCAAGGTGACAACCTAGCAACACAAGCTGGTGTTGAACCCACACCTTCTACTTCTCAACCACTTAAAAGACCCCAATTACCCACACCTACAAAATAAAATCCAAACAAACCCTTGCTCAAGCTATTGAGTCTGTGTAGGCCCCCATATACTTACCCATATAGGAGGAAGTGGATACTGGAGCTCTCACTTATCTTGAGGATCAAACCACTCCTATTAATTCAAAGATCAATGCTGAGGTTCTTCATGCTTAGCCTGATGAGTTCACAAGCCCAACTACCTTAAGTCTTCACTCTAAGTCTCAACACTTAAGTGAACAACCTTTAGGGGACAACTACCATCCTTAGCCTTTAGACTTAAACCAACCCATTCCCAACCTAGACTTCTATATTGATGAGGACTTAGGTTTCAGTGAGTATAATGAGTCTCTCTTTTCCTCCCTTACTCAAAGAGAGATGAGTGCTCCTGACTCACTTAAGTCTAGCCCACATCAGTCACCTATCATTGAGGTGGATCCTTCTGAAACAGTTTAGGAGATCCATATGGAAGAGGCTCTCATTTCAGCAAGTGATTACATCATTCAGACCTCAATCACAGCAACTCAGCCCATTGACACTTCAACTGAAGCTATCCTTAAGCAGAGGAAATCCAGCAGCCAAGAACTCCATGCTGGTGGTGAGAATGAAGACTTTGGTCTAATTCTCTCATCCCCCAATGATTATTCTGATGAAGAGGAGGGGAATCTGAGGCTAAAGGTGCAAAAACTATCACAAACATGCACCTATCTAGTCTCCAAGGTTAGTCACCTTGAATCTCAGGTCACTACCCTACAAAACAAAGTCAATGATTAGCAACTTGAGATTTCTTATCTCAAGGAAAAACTAGCTAGGAGACCTCTAAGAAGAGCTTAACCAAGAACACAAGAACCTATGAATGTGGTTGACCTAACCTCTAGCTCATCTATGCAAGTGGATGATGCTACCAAAAAAGGGGGAGAAAGTCATCATAGACACAGAACATAGGAGTTCTTCATAGAGTATGGACATTGAAGACTCGCCATCTTCACTTGCAATTGTCCATACTCAGCAACTTCCTCAAGTTCAAATTGATTTGGACTCTATAGACTCTTTCATTCAAAGTCTTTTTGAGGAAGGGATACCAAGGGCAATGTTATCTCCACCTCAAGGAACTTCAAATCACATTACAGGGTGGATGTATGATCAAAATAAAAGAGCCCTTACCATTCAAAGAGTTCAAGGGCAGCAAGAAGTCTTCAACTTTCAGACTTTGAACTTCTATGAAAGTCTTGACCTTGTTAGCATGCTACTTATCAACCAAAGCCAATCTAGACAAGCTGACAGGCTGGCTCAAAGGATTCAAGACAGGATCACAACAAAGTTCAGCTTCAGAAGGAGACTAAGGCAATCAGGCAATATCATTAGTCAACTAGATTTTGAGGTAGACCTTAAGATTAGTTTCATAGGGGAAACCTTGACGGAAGGCCCAATAGTAGAACCTGAGAGCCTTGTCTCACCATCAACTACTCCAGAGATTCATTCCTTTGATGAGACACCTGCTGGTGAAGGTGCATCTCAACCTTTCTTTGGTTAGAGCTTAGAAGCTACACCAAGCAATGAAGGCCAAATCTCTCTCCACCCTAAGTCACAAAGGTTTGTGAGTGACAAAGGGAAAAGAAAAATGACTTCTGAGGAGATTGTGGATGAGGAGAAAGAGAGGAAAAGGAAACTAAGGGGAGAAAGTTCCTCTACTGGGTTTGCAAGATTCATGGAAACGAGGGCTACCCCCAGGCCAAACACTTAGGATGATGAGTTGAGGCCAGTCAGGATCAACAAATTGAAATCTAGGAACTATTACATTGATAATATCATCTCCCTCCCCTTAGATGAATTAAATGAACTGGCTGAGATGGAATTGTCAAATGAAAGAAAGGAGGCAAAGGATATAAAATTACTTCTTCAAAACAAAGAAGAAAGAAGACAGAAATGACTCTACAAGCATGTGCCTACTCTCTCCCCAGTTCAAGAAAGTCCTGTACACAAGGATGTGGCTCCACAACAACCTCATGTAGACAAAGAAACTGATATGATCAACATGATCAACTACCTGAGTGCCACAGGCCTTTGTCAGGCTGATGCACTTCTTTCCTTACCCTTTGATTACATTAAGTTTGAGTACCTCAAACAGCTTGAACTTGAGTTAGTCAAAGAAAGAAAGATCACTAAGAGGAAGTTAAGGGAAGAGGCTGTAAAGTCAAGAGCTATCATCCAAAAAAGCATGAAGAAGTTTGCTGATAGGCAAAGGATGATAAGCTTCTTGAAGCTATATGGATTCTCCGGGAGGAGACTTGACTCTATGTCTCTTTCCACTATGGATGAGAATATTAGGGTGATCAAGCAGAAGATTCAAAGAGGAGAACTTGTTGACTTACACTCCCCACCAAGTCAGGTCCCTCAAGAAGTGGAGAATAAGGTTGAACCATTTAAGACAACACAACCTAAGTCTCTTATTGAGCCTCAGCAAGCTTCCACTTCTAATTCACAGCAGGTTTCTATCCCCTCTCAATATGAATCTGTGAGAGAGGAAGACCCAACTGAGAAAGACAAAAAAGATCAATCAGGTGCTACATGCCAGTCTTCTCAGTTAAAGGTTCAAAAAAGAGAAAAAAGATGGCTTCCAAACCAAAGCTAAAGAAGAAGAAGAAGAAAGAAGCATTCATCTTCAAACCTCAGGATGAGTTAGAACATCCTGATGATGTGCAATAAGAGGATGCTCCACCAACTTCAGTTCAAGTAGCTTCTCTAGCATCAGGAAGACCCATCTTGTCCTGGACGTACACTATAAATCCAGAAAGATGGCATGTCATCAGAGATCAAGGTATTGAAGATGTCTAGAAATGGAAAACATGTTCAATCTGCCTCTGCATGATCTCTTTGACATGAGAAGACACTTTGAGATTCTGAGTTATCCTGGTCATCTTATGAAGAAATGGATGGTCATCATCATGATGAAGACTGTTGATATCTAAAGTCTTCAAGTGTTTTGGTAGCATCAGCCTAGGGAGTTTGTAAGATTTGATATAAGGCTGATGCAACCCAAACACCCAAAGTCTCTCCTGCATGCATGCACAAGTGTACTGAAGTGGAATGCTTCGGAAGTTTCACACTTTGTCTTAGAAAATATTCTAAGTGTGAAATCTTCTGAAACTAAGACTAATATCTTCTAAAACCAAACATGAAGTCTTTTGAAGCTTCAGAGACAAAGTCTTTCGAAGCCAACACTTGAAGACAGATTTCTTCCGAAGACTTTTGAACACATGCTTTATCTGATGTACCTTTTCCATAAAGTTAGACCCCTTTCCGCTGCAACTCTGATAAGACACCAACTTTACATAAGTTGGTGAAAGGTCCATGCTTTTAGTAACTATACATTAAGGTCTTGAGTCTGTAACTTTCTACTTTATGTACTTTATCCTTTTTGTAATATATTAGGATGTGAGCTATGATATGTCATAGGCATTAGTCAAAAAGCAATCTGCCTTTTAACTCTACATTGATTTGTTATTGTCTAGATCATGTATCCAACTGGCCTTCAAAGTATGGTTGGTTGTAGGTTGTAGTAAAAGTATTCTGGTCCTTTGTATCTTAAACCAATATTGCTTGGTAAACACTTGTAAGGAACTGAGAGCAATATATATCATCCTTGAAAACCAACTACTTGTGTTGTTCTTGTTCTGTCTCTTGAATACTTGTGTTTCTTAGTTCTCACTAAAACTGGTTTCTAGTTCCCAATTTGTACTGTTAAGTGTTGTTGCACACTCTACTCTTTGTGTTGTTGTGTTGTAAGTAAGTATCCTTAATCGGTCCTACATTATTATTATTATTATTATTATTATTATTATTATTATTATTATTATTATTATTATTATTATTATTATTATTATTATTACTATTATTATCATTACTATTTTTATTATTATCCTTATTATTATTATTATTAGTAATTATAATTACTATCCTTACTATAAGTAATTATAATTATAAATATATAGTATAAAATTAGAGCTATGTTCAATTGTGATATTTTGTCATCGATTAAATACGTTAAGTTTAACTAGATCGATGTTGAATCACATGCGTTGATAGTAATTAACAGAAAAATTAAGCTTATTAATGATAAGTTAAGTTAGTTTATTCTTAATTAACATCAGTGAGTGTTAACAAATTTCAAATATGTTTGGTTATGAAGATTAATGAAGATTACATATATTAAAGGTTGTTAATGATCCAGTTGTGATCAATGGTGTTTAATTCAACTTTATTAGGATTAATATACGTCTAACAAGCTAGGTCAATGATCGTATGTTAAAATAATTAAGGTTTACCACTTTTCAGAACCATGTACGTACAGAATACTAACAAATTTTGCATTTATACCGAATCAAATAGTGCGGAATCCTATTTGATTGGCGATCCAATCAGTGAGAACAATTACCCGATCATACAAGATTGAAACTAAACGTTATGAACGAGTAGAGATCGATTAGGATTGATCTATGAAGTTGGACAGGCTTCCTTGGACGTTCTAGATGGCTAGGTTATGAAGGTATACGATATAAGTGTCAAAAGTCTTGTTTTCCATGAATTAAGTGGCATTTTTATGTTATGGGTTTCTAATCGTGCGACTGAACCATTAGCATGGTTCAATCGTGTGACTGAATCATGCGATTGATCCATACGCACGACTCAAGGTTTAGTTGTGCGACTGAGTCATTCTCATGTCTCAATCGTGCAACTGATCCAGTCTCCTGGTTCAGTCGTGCGACTGGTCCATAAGCATGATTTATTCATGCATATGGTTCATAAGCATGATCCATTAGCATGAATAATCATACAACAACTTCAATTCTATATAATAAGTTCATATATATGAATTAAAGATACATTAACATCAAAGCACAAATCATATATCATTACTCGTGTCATTACAAATCATTACACATATGTAAGCCATGACAGACATTTATATTAAGCACATAAACTAGGGACATATGTATCAACAAGTACAAAAAATATTATTGTCCCTACAATAATAATTAGAACGACGACAACGATAATAATAATAATATTATTATTATTAACTATATAATAATAAATATTATTATACAATAAATAATATTATTATAATAATATACCTAATGGCGACTACATGTCATCGCCATAGGGTTTTCAAAAAGGGTTTTCAGGGATATCTAAACCCTATGGCGACTACCTAATGGCGATGACATGTTGCACCATAGGGTTTAGATATATATATATATATATATATAACACATATCACATTCTACTTGACCTATCCACACTTCACCATTATAAAATCTCAATCTCCTTTGTTCTCCAGCCACAAAATTGCAAAATCAAAGACCGCCACCACCATTCCAAGCCACCACCACCTCTCTCGTCACCCAGCCATTACTACATCAAGCACCCGCCACCGCCATCCCTTGCCAAATCAACCACCACTAACAACTGTCATTGTTGCCATCCAGCACCTGCCGTCACCACCATCCAACATTGTATCTCTCCACCACCGGACACCATTTAACGTCACACTCAGCATTTTAGGGTTACAATCACCATCATTGTTAAAATTTGAAGGTTTGTATATATTTTTTTGGTTAATTAGTTAAAATTTTCATTATATTGTTATGATTATGTTTTAGGTTGTTAGATTTATAAGATAAAAAAAGTTTAACTATATTGTTTTAGGTTGTAGGTTGTGAGATTTATAATATATAATGTATAGTTAGATTGTTTTGGTTGAATGATAATGTAATAGGTTAAGACATAATGTTTAGTTGTATTGTTTTGGTTGAATGATGATGTTATAAGTTAGATATATTGTTATAGGTTAAAATATAATATTTAATTGGATTGTCTTGGTTAAATGATAATGTTATAGGTTAACATATAATATTTAGTATTATAGTATATAATATATAATGCTTAATTGTTTTATTTTGATAGAATGCTAATGTTGAAAATTGGATACGATATGGTGTTATTAGTATTGTTATGGTTTATTGTTAATATTATAGGTTGCTATAGTGATAAGATATTATTTTCAATTGTATTGATTTGCATTTAGGATTGCAACTATTGATGTGTGTATATGTTGATATGATGTTTTTGTTTATGTACGTGTACGAAACAGTTATGACAATTGATAAGAGCTAGATTAAAATAAAGAATTGGACTTCTCTGGCTTTATTAGAAGATCTTAAGAACTTTATGGAGTATGTTAACAACTTTGTCAACAGTGATGGCAAAACAAAATGCCTATGTAAAGATTGTGTGAATGCTTTTCATCAGGATTTAAAAATTGTTAATACTCACATACATGATCATGGCTTTTCTCAACATTATACGACATGGGTTTATTACGGTTAGATCTCTAGTTCTTCTGATGCAGCAAAACAATTTGTTACAGTACACACATACTCCTACAACAAATAAAAAATGTCTCTGGTTATAAACCATCAAGCGGGTCGTCGTTACATCGAGATAAAGAAATAGAAGCACTAAGGCAACAAGTGCGTGAAATGCATAAAAAGTTGAATGAATTTAAAAGAAGGAAGCCAAATCCCAATAACAATGAAGATGATGAAGACGAAGACAACTAATAAGTTAATTTGTTTGGGTTGAAAAAACTAAGACATGTTTAGTTTGATACTTTCATTTTATTTAGTATGCAATTATCTCGAATCGTTTAATTTTTGTTTACATATTCATAATATTATTTTGTTTCTGTGTATTTTATTAAGGTTCAAAACATTGAATTTTACTGAAAAAATTTAAAATTTTAAAATATTAAATTTTTAATCAACAATCCTTTGACAACATGTCTCACCATAGGTTAAAATATTTTCTATTTTAATTAATTAATAAAGTAAATTACCTATTATGACAAAATATCGTTATCATAGGTTCATTTAATTTTTTTATTAAAGTATTCATGATATAAATAATGCCAACAAATTTGTGGTGATGACAAGCAGTGCAGATCCTTAAAATATGATACAATATCACACTTAAAGCGAATATAAACAAATCTTAACAACCAGATACCCTAGAAAATTTGGGTAAACAATAGAGTATACAACCAGTCTTTCAAATCATCAATTTAATGAACTGTTAACTATGAACTATCATCGACAAGATGAAGAACAAGAAAACTTGAACAGAGAGAAATTGAGAGTGAAAGAACGAGGCAAGATGGTCAAGAGAAGTGAGGGTCTCGGGAACTCTCCTAGCTATATACCAGCAACAACAGAAACCCTAAACACCATTCGCAACCCACCGCGAGAAAGCCCATGGAGCAAGCCCAGCAACAGCTAAACATCAACACAACCCAACCCAACACAATCCAACCCAACCCAACCTACACTCATAATAAAAACCAATAGAACGTAAAAGAGAAAGAAAATAAAGAGGAAAAATAACGATTTCAATATTGCAAAAGGTCAGCACCACTAATGGTGATTTCTATAATGGTGTTGATAAAGATATGTTTAAGCACCACTAATGGTTATTTCTATAATGGTGTTGATAAAGATATGTTTTAAAGATATTTTGTTAGATGTTAATTTAGTTTATATGCCAATGCCATATTTTGGTGATGGGAGGACAAATTTACCAGTTCTTCGTATAAAGGCTTAAATCAAAGGTATATAATATAATATATATCATATAAACCACTAAAAAAATATGAGAAAGACTTCATTGGATTAAATTGATTTTTGATTCTCATCATTCAACCGCTAAAATTCTCCTACTTTACCTATTGACCCCATAAAAATTTAGCAATTTGCACTCGAATGTCTCCTATCTTCCATTGAAAACAATAACATTTATTACGTGATGAACCTTTTGCTTTTTTTCACCTTCTCTTCCCCTTCCTCTAATTATTATTCCGTCTTGTTAATTTTACCCGGAGAGAAGAAGAGAAGGTGGTTTAGTTTAAATATTCTTAAGTGTAACTCATAAATAGATAATAATTTTGTTTAGAAACTAGATAAACTATCCAGAGGGGAATTAAAGAAGCCAATCAAAATGAATGATCTATTCTCTAGCTCTTTCAAGCAGTCTTATCCGGACGACGTCGAGGCAGGTGGTGGTGGTTCTAATGATCCGGTTGATCTTGATAAGTTCTTCCTAGATGTCGAGAATGTTAAAGAGGACATGTCGGGTGTCGAGAAGTTGCATAAAATGCTACAAGAATCAAATGAGGAAAGTAAGATGGTTCATAATGCCAAAACTATGAAGCAACTTCGGGCCAGGATGGACTCGGATGTGGAGCAGGTATTGAAGCGTGTAAAAGTCATCAAGGGAAAACTTGTGGCCCTTGACAAGTCGAATGTGGAGCATCGGAAGATTCCTGGGTGTGGGCCGGGCTCATCGACTGATCGGACCCGCACGTCGGTTGTTAGTGGTTTAGGCAAGAAGCTTAAGGCCATGATGGATGACTTCCAAACGTTGCGGACTCGTATTAATGAAGAGTACAAGGAAACTGTTGGGAGAAGATATTTTACATTAACAGGTGAGAATGCAAACGAAGAATTAATCGAAAATTTGATATCTAGTGGAGAAGGCGAAGATTTTCTTCAAAAAGCGATCCAAGATCAGGGTCGGGGCCAGATTATGGATACAATCTCCGAAATCCACGAAAGACATGATGCGGTTAAAGATATTGAGAAAAACTTAATAGAACTTCACCAAATCTTCTTGGACATGGCGGTACTAGTAGAAGCGCAAGGACAACAACTGAACGACATCGAGAGCCATGTGGCACACGCGAGTTCTTTTGTCCATCGTGGGACCGAACAACTAGTGGAAGCAAGAGAGTTGCAAAAAAGCTCAAGGAAATGTACTTGCATGGCTATTGCCCTTGTTCTTGTCTTAATTATCGTTGCACTTTACCCTGTTTGGTTTCCCATGTTGATGAGTAGATAAAATGATATTAAATTTTGTTTCAAGTTTCAATAGACCTGTATTTCTAGAGTTTTGTTGATAACATATTTGTAAATCAGTTAGAAAATTTCATTCCCACGCACTTTTGTTTAATTATCTTCTCTTAATATTCATGTGTTATGATAATCATAGGAAGGGAAGTATTTCCATTTAAATGGTTACTTAAACATTACAAAGCTCATTGAATGTGAATTTGCACAAACATATATTACAAGATTATATCTGGATTTGCATACCTCAATGATGTGTAGACACAACATATGGTTTAAGAATAAGAGGCGTTTAGTTCGCAAAATTTTTAGGAATTAAAATTGAAATTAGAAAAAATTGTATTTGGAATTTAATATTTTTCAACAGATTTGGAATTCAAGTGATTTAGAATCTATGAAGAAAATTTAAATTCTAAAATGCATTTTTAATGATAAAACACTTATAAAAAAATTAGAATTTATCACTCATTTCAAACCGACCTCCATGACAACCGATCACCACCACTATAATCGACCGCGACTAAAAACCGCACACATTGTCGAAAACCAACTGTGTCCCACCACCTCCACCAACCGATCACGCCTGCAGACAAAAACCTACAGTCGCCATCAAGCACTTCTAAAACAAACGTGGTTCGGAAACGATGGTCAGTGGCCTACCGCGAGCATGGTCGATGGAGAGATGCGTTTGTAGGCGGCAGGTGCCTGTTAGCGGCGACTGTTGATTTTCAACAACAATGATGGCACGATCTGTCATTGGGGGGTTTGGGTTGTGTTGGGGAAGGGTGACTAGCAAGTAGTAGGTAAGGCTTGAAATGGTTTTGGGCGATCAACGATGGTAGGAGATTGAGGATGACGGTAGTTAGAGGGCGGTGGCAGCGGTAGGAGGTGGTGTTCAACAGTGGCAACAGTTGGATATGGCAGTTGGCGACAATCGACGTTCAGGGGTAGCGATGATCAGTTGGGGCGGTGGCGACGACTGTCGTGGGCGTCAGTGGTTGGGGTTGGAGGCGGTCGAAAGTCGATAGCGGTTAGGCGACGACGGTCAAAGGTTGTCGGC
Source organism: Flaveria bidentis (assembly GCA_018326385.1). Lineage (NCBI taxonomy): Eukaryota > Viridiplantae > Streptophyta > Magnoliopsida > Asterales > Asteraceae > Flaveria > Flaveria bidentis. Next base: position 1,670 of record BJCM01206815.1, on the reverse strand, counting down.
GCCGCCGTTCGTGGGAGTTGGTGGTTGTGGTCAGCGGCGGTCGGAGGTCGGTGGCGGTGGTCGGAGGTTGGAGACGTCAGCAGGGTCTTTAGTAGTGTTAGTTGGCGATGGGAAAAGGGTGGTAGGTGGTTGTTGGTGGTAGAGGTGGAGGTTAGTGGAATTTGAAATCCATCAAAATTTGTAAAGATTTTGAAATCCTTTATTTGAAATAATTTGAGGGAATTAACTCAAATTTCAATTCCAGATCGTTTCACAAACAAACACATTAATAATAAAATTTCAATTTCAACATATTCCTATTTACTAAACACAATGACCACTAGATATTAATTCTTGTCTTAATTATCGTTGCACCTTACTTTATTTGGTTTCCCATGTTGATGAGTAGATAAAATGATATTAAATTTTGTTCCAAGTTTCAATAGACCTGTATTTCTAGAGTTTTGTTGATAACATATTTGTAAATCAGTTAGAAAATTTTCATTCCCACCCAGTTTTGTTTAATTATCTTCTCTTAGTATTCATGTGTTATGATAATCATAGGAATGGAAGTATTTCCATTTAAATGGTTACTTAAACATTACAAAGCTCATTGAATGTGAATTTGCACAAACATGTATTACAAGATTATATCTGGATTTGCATACCTCAATGATGTGTAGACACAACATATGGTTTAAGAATAAGAGGCGTTTAGTTCGCAAAATTTTTTGGAATTAAAATTGAAATTAGAAAAAATTGTATTTGGAATTTAATATTTTCCAACAGATTTAGAATTCAAGTGATTTAGAATCTATGAAGAAAATTTAAATTCTAAAATGCATTTTTAATGATAAAACACTTATAAAAAAATTGGAATTTATCACTCATTTCAAACCGACCTCCATGACAACCGATCACCACCACTATAATCGACCGCGACTAAAAACCGCACCCATTGTCGAAAACCAACTGTGTCCCACCACCTCCACCAACCGATCACGCCTGTAGACAAAAACCTACAGTCGCCATCAAGCACTTCTAAAACAAATGTGGTTCGGAAACGGTGGTCAGTGGCCGACCGCAAGCACGGTCGATAGAGAGATGCATTTGTAGGCGGCAGGTGCCTGTTAGCAGCGAGTGCTGATTTTCAACAACAATGATGTCATGATCTGTCATTGGGGGGTTTGGGTTGTGTTGGGGAAGGGTGACTAGCAAGTAGTGGGTAAGGCTTGAAATGGTTTTGGGCTATCAACGATGGTATGAGATTGAGGATGACGGTAGTCAGAGGGCGGTGGCAGCGGTAGGAGGTGGTGTTCAACAGTGGCAATTGTTGGATATGGCAGTTGGCGACAATCGACGTTCAGTGGTAGCGGCGATCAGTAGGGGCGGTGGCGACGACTGTCGTGGGCGTTAGTGGTTGGGGTTGGAGGCGGTCGAAACTCGATAGCGGTTAGGCGGCGGTGGTCAAAGGTTGTCAGCGCCGCCGTTCGTGGGAGTTGGTGGTTGTGGTCAGCGGCGGTCAGAGGTTGGTGGCGGTGGTCGGAGGTTGGAGACGTCAGCAGGGTCTTCAGTAGTGTTAGTTGGCGATGGGAAAAGGGTGGTAGGTGGTTGTCGGTGGCAGAGGTGGAGGTTAGTGGAATTTGAAATCCATCAAAATTTGTAAAGATTTTGAAATCCTTTATTTGAAA
>BJCM01206814.1:0-20597 GCA_018326385.1 Flaveria bidentis | reverse complement strand
GGCCCCCCTTCGACCGACCCTTTGGTGTGTTCGATGGTCATGGTGTGTTTTGATTTTTGTTTATGAATGTTTTGGTTACAGACTGCAGATGTTAAAAACAAACGATCTTTTTCTTGCAGATTGCAGACATTTGGTCCACCTCTTCTGCTGCAGCTGCAGACGTTTTCCTGCAGAAAAAACAAACAGCACCTAAGACTTCAAGTCTTAACGTAAAAAGTTAATTGACGGAGAAACCAAAACATATAAAAAGTTCATTTAACGGGCCTCGGTTCTAATCAGCAATGAAAATATCAAACCACCAGAAGATGATGATGAATTTTTAGCAATTCGTATGAATTCGTTTGGTTTCGGTTTGATCCTTCTTCTTAGGTACGATTCGCACCAGTTATATGTTTATGTTCAATCGATTGCACTCTTCATGTTTATAAACTTGAACGAGAATTTATTTTAAATACTAACTCTTAGGTTTTGATTTTCATGAAATTTCGATTGTGCTAATTGACTTTGTGTCGAGATCGATAGTGCTAATTAGGGGATTCAGGTTTGAATTGTAAATGTAATGATTTTACCGACCTCAATATCTGATTTTAAGTGAAATGATCATTGGACTCTGCATAAACTGCATCTTTGAACAATAATATGATCAATTGTAACATTTGATTATGCATACTCATGTGCAAATTCCATTGAATTTTGTATGCTTTCTTAATCATATGATTTGTATCTCTTTTCCCACATCAGGTTTTAATGTTAGCATAAGGAAAACATGTATTGTATGGATAATCTCCCAGATCATCTAGTTTGTGAGATTTTCAGCAGAATCAAGGACACCATTGATCGAAATTCAATATCTTTGACTTCTAAACGGTTCCATACGCACTACCTTCGTCTTGGATGTGGCGTCGATCCTAATGAAGCTTTAACTTCATTATGTCAAAGATTCCCAAACCTGAACAAGGTTGAAATTATATTTTCTGACAGGATATCAAGAAAACATGTAGATGACCAAGGTCTTTTCATACTCTCCAACACCTGTCTGTTTTTAACTGATCTCACCTTAAGGAATTGCGCTGCCATAACCGATGTAGGACTTAGTTCTCTAGCTTCATGCTCCAAACTCTCATCTTTAAAACTGAATCGCATTACAAGAATCACGGGGTGTGGCATATTTCCTGTTGTTACAGGCTGCAGAGGCCTAAAAAAGATCCATATTATTCGCTGTCCAAATATTAGTAACCTTGAGTGGCTCGAGTGTCTTGGAACGAAAAAAACACTTGAAGATCTTTGTATCAGGAACTGTAGGTTCATTGGAGAAGGTGCTCTCGTTAAGCTCGAACCCACTTGGGCTAAAATAAAGCGTTTGCATTTTGAGGTTGCCTTTAACTACATGAGGCATTCTCACAAGTTAGCCGTTGAACAATGGCAAAAGCAATGGGTCTCATCTGAAAACATGACTGAACTCTCCCTGATCAAATGCATAAAGATCCCGGGAAGAGGGCTTGCTTGTATACTAGACAAATGCAAAAACTTGGAGAAAGTTCATCTTGACATGTGCATAGGAGCACAAGACTGTGACATTATCGGGCTAGCCCAAAACTCAAGAAATCTTCGGGCCTTTTCGATTAGAGTCCCATCAGATTACTTAATTCTTTCTGGAATGGATATCCCTGCAAGACTCACAGATCATAGTTTGAACGCATTGGCTCAAAACTGCAGACAGCTTGAGTCAGTATCTCTATCTTTCTCAGATGGTAAATTTCCCTCACCGCTTTCTTTTAGTTTAAACGGGATCTTAAATTTAGTAAAAACATGCCCTGTGAAAAACTTGTTTCTTGATGGTGTATATTGTTTTAATAATATTGGAATGGAAACCCTTTGTGGTTGTGATCATCTTCAAACTTTAGAACTTGTAAGATGCCAAGAGATAAGTGATGAAGGGTTGGAAAGTGTGGCCCGTCTTCCGCTGCTGCGAGTGTTGCAGTTAACCAGATGTCTAGGTGTCACCGATGATGGGTTCAAGCCGCTTATTAGTTTTTGCAAACTTGAGCTGCTTGTTGTGAATGATTGCCCTCAAGTGTCATTGATGGGTGTGCAAGGTGCTGCTAAATCTGTCTCTTATAGTCAAAACTTGCCACAAATGTTTTGAATGTCAAGTTTCTTAGGTTGGTAACTGTTAAAACTCACAATTGTAACTCTCTTCAACTGCTACCTTTAGTGAATGTTTTGTTATATGTCAAAATTAATGATGGTTATCCATGAAGTTTGCACTCAGAATCGGACCAAAAAGATCCAACTTTGTTCGTTTGTGTTGGGTTATACTTTTTTGATGATGTCGTGTTGGACATTTTGGATGGTGTCAGAGGTAATCGATGGGTTGAGTAACGAGTCAATGTGAGTAAACTTTTTTTTGCTGCACGTCAAATTTGGTCGACCCGGAACATCTTCTGTTATGAAACTCTAATACTTTTGTAAGCAGTATATTGTTTAAGAATGATGTTGAATGTATTTGCAGAAGCAGCCTACAGTGAAAGACCATAAACATAAGTTTAACTTAAGCACCCATATGCTGTTATTGAAGGTAATAATTCTGACCTTTTACTCAACGTATCAGTCCTGACATGGCTGGTAAAACGTGTCGTGTTTTGCTATACGCGTCAATCACCATGACGCGTTTAACAAGACTATTGAACCTGAACGCAATATGCTCAACAAACTATGACGTGATGTCATATATACTCCATATAACAATAATATATATTTAATTTTATCATCCAACTTATAATTTACAGTAACAATTAAAAAGTTACATAATTTATGAACCAGGGACAAACTTGGTGGCATAGACCCATGCATTGTTAGCCACAGGGTTGTCCAAATGGTCCAAAAGGTTCTCCAGTGGTCCTTTTCCTGTTACAATTGCTTGCACAAAGAACCCAAACATTGAAAACATTGCTAGTCTCCCATTCTTGATTTCCTTCACTTTTAGCTCGGCGAAAGTGACCGGGTCATCCGCAAGGCCCAACGGGTCAAAGTACTGGCCATCTGGGTAGAGGTTGTTACCTTTGCCTACACCCTCGAGCCCGTTAATACGGAACCCTTCGATGAGGCCCATTAGGACCACTTGGAAACCGAGTACTGCTAGTATGCTATGGGCGTGGATTAGGTTCGGGTTGCCCAAATAGTCTAGCCCGCCTTCGGAGAAGATTTGGGCTCCGGCTTTGAACCAGATGGGCTCCTTGAAATCTACTTTCACCCATTTTTCTAGGACTTCGGGGGTGATGCACCCGAATGCTCCTAACATGGCCCATCTCCCGTGGATCACCTAGACCTTTTATTCAAACGTTAGGCAGTTATAAAGTAATAATCAAAAGTAACCGTTTTGAAATATTAAGGTAGCCAATAATCGTTTTCACTTGTTATCCAACCTGCTTAACAACCCAATGTCTAAATTTGAAGAGTTTAATTACCTCGAGAGCCCGGTTCTTGGCAAAAGCCTCGGGATCAGCAGATAAACCAGCGGTATCCCAACCATAATCACCGAGGAATTCACCAGTCAAGTATGATGGTGTCTGGGCCGAAAAGGGTCCCAAGTACTTCACTCGGTCCGGTCCATACCACAAGTCATTTCCCTGTTTAGTTTCACAACATAAATAATCATTACTACATACATGCATACGGGCACGTTCAATACAAAACTAAATTTAACTTTATAACTGTAAGAACAACATAATGCACTTGTACATGACAGTCATAGATGTAATGATAGTTAGAAAGTTAGTAGAATAAGCAGTTTCATAATTTATCTAAGATGATTGAGAAGAACATGTGTGCAAAATGGGGGTATGTATAGGCATTTTGATTGTTGAGTTTTGTGGCTCATATTGCATTGTGGTTTGGTGACAAATCAGCAATTTCACTTGCACCAATCAGATTGCTTTAAATTATTTCTTATATATCCATCTCATCTTTAATTTATCTTGTACTTTATTTTTATTAAATTGGATATCTTTTGTAATCAAAATTCATTCATCAACAGATAATTAACCTCAAGAGATATTTTTTTACTGTGGTTCAGTTATGTCATATAAAATATGAACTCGAGCTTGACTCATTTTGTGTTTTATGTCTAAAGTTCGAGTTTGATACATGGTAATTGTAGAAATTTGAGTTTTACTTATTTATAATTTAATCATTTTTTCTGTACACATAATTATTTTATATATACTAATAAGTTATATTATATAACATATATATTATTTAGTTTTGTATCGTAATATTATATATAATAATATATATCATGTAAATATAGATGGTATAATATATTATTACAATATATACAATGAATATATTTGCTTAGGCTTTTGATTCCAGCTAATCTATATGTATAAATCTCATGTTCAAGCTCGCTTTGATTTAAAACTTTAGTAAACAATATAATTTTTTAATGTTGAATACGAGGGAATGTGTTTAGAGGTAGGCAAACATACCGGTTTTGTAAGCCGATACCAAAACCGAAAAAGGTTGAGTCGAAATGGAACCAGCGGTTTACATCCAACTTGTAAAACAATACTTTTTGTAAAATCGAACTGAGCCAGATAAAACCCGATTTCAAACCGAACCGATCTTTTCCGCTTCAAAAACCAATTAAACCCAAACCGGCTTCACCAAGAACTAGATTTGACAATTGTTGACCCCAACCAAACTGGTGTTAAGGGAAAAAAAAAAGAAGGAAATGTGCATTTTGTTAAAATAAATGTAAATGGGAATATAGTGCAGTTCGACGAAAGCTCATACGAAGCGTAGGCCCAGGCCCAAGAGCCCAGCAGATACAAGACACGTCAAAAAGAATATAAGATAAAAAGATAAAATGCGGTGAACGTGGATCGAATCATACGAAGCGTAGGCCCAGGCCCAAGAGCCCAGCAGATACAAGACACGTCAAAAAGAATATAAGATAAAAAGATAAAATGCGGTGAACGTGGATCGAATCATACGAAGCGTAGGCCCAGGCCCAAGAGCCCAGCAGATACAAGACACGTCAAAAAGAATATAAGATAAAAAGATAAAATGCGGTGAACGTGGATCGAATCATACGAAGCGTAGGCCCAGGCCCAAGAGCCCAGCAGATACAAGACACGTCAAAAAGAATATAAGATAAAAAGATAAAATGCGGTGAACGTGGATCGAATCATACGAAGCGTAGGCCCAGGCCCAAGAGCCCAGCAGATACAAGACACGTCAAAAAGAATATAAGATAAAAAGATAAAATGCGGTGAACGTGGATCGAACACGTGACCTTCAGATCTTCAGTCTGACGCTCTCCCAACTGAGCTATCCCCGCAATATGTTACGTAGGTCACAATAAAATTTATTTAAAATTCAGTCACTTCTATAAGTTTTAAAACTGATTTTCTTTTTTAAATCACAGACGACTCTTGCAGTGGATGCCGGAGGACGTATTAACTCAATGTTTGAATAAGTTAATCAGTTGATATTATATGTTTAAGATTTGTTTATCAAAGTGAAATAATTTTTATAGTTTATAAGTAACTAAACTTATTAAAATAAATATGAATTGTGATTTGATAACTTTTATTCTATCGTGTTAGTTGTGCCATATTATTTCTTAACAATATTTAGTGAATCGTGTTAAACATGTCTTGTTATTCATGTTATTAAATTAATTATCTTTAATCGTAACAAACGTGTCGTATCAATCATTTTATTAAACTGGTCACCTCTAATTGCATTCAGTGTGTTATGTAGAGTAACCCACTTAAAACATGTTTTGTTTATGTTTAAGACGATGACAAGTTTAATTAAATGCTAAAGAATCAGATAACTGTAGTAGTAACTAACAAATAGTTAATCTCTACCATGAGAACACATATTACTTTTATTTAATACTAACTTTAGTAAACTCGTGTATTACACGGATTAAAATAATGTTAAAAAGAATAAAAGTGATTAATTATAAATCATATTTTAAGAAATGTAATGTTATCACGTGTCTTTTATGGTTATCTTTTAATTAAAGTCAGGAGATCTATAAACAATAACTTAAGTTCTTATTAATCACACGCTTATAGCCAATTGCACAGTTATTGCTGATTATTTCATCATAGTTTCCAAGATGGCTCGGTTTCTATTAGTTAATCAGTTTCTACTAATGAAACATTTGTTATTGACTACTTTATCAACCCAAAGCAAGTTTCAAAGGCTTTCAACCACCAAGATCTGTTTTTCCCTCCCCACAAGGCTTAGCACCTTGAAACCGGTCAGATTATATGTAATAGTTAACGCCCTTAAGGTATTTTGTCCCAATTAAACCAACTCAATAATAATTTTTAGCCAAAAACATATGTAATGGTTAACACCCTTCAATCATTACATGAAAACGAGATTTTTGAAAAGTTACGACGTCATGATGGTTAACGCCTCTCAAAAGGTATTTTATGTTCCATCACCGCTAACTCAATATCACTTTTAAACAAAAAAACATATGAAACGGTTAATGCCCTTCAATCATCACATAAAAATAAGATTTTTGAAGAGTTATGATGTTATGGTGAAAACACTCACACTCATAACGCCCCTATATTGCTTAGGGGTATGTTAAATACACCCAAGTTATGATGTTAAGCATTGAATCAAATTGAAGTCCGGTTCCCGACCAATCGAGTCCAGTTTCGAAAACAATCGGGTCCGGTTTAAGCATTGGATGGTTTCAAAGACTTCCAAGTTCCAACCACTAAAATCGATTCTTTTTCAGTTTTGTACATGTAAAAAAACCAATTTGATTACTAAAGAAACACTTCAATCCAAAATTACAAATCACCAACACAAAAGCATATCTATATCTATAATCTATCTCTTCACAGGATCACCATCAATCCATCATGTAACTAAAATCTAACACTATTGGGACCCCAACAGCTGACATCGATCACCTTCTTCATCGTCTCCACCTTCGTCCTCTTCAATCGACACTTCCCACCACCCAATTCAGCTCCAACAATCAAAGATCTAACAGATCGATCACCACCAACAGTAGCTTTATTACACGAAGCAACAATCTTCGATTTCGCATGATTATGAATCGCCTTAAGAGGGCCGTTCCACCGCGCCACACCTTGATCTTTCAACGCTTCAACGGCCCCGATGCTCGCCACCACCAGCCAAGATTTGATCGCAGCGCCACTGCTCATGTTTGATTGTGAAAGATGTTTGTGATTTTGAGTTGATTGAGGTTGAATTTGAAGTGGGTTTGTGGGTGATTGATGGTGGATGATATATGAAGGTGTTGGATGAAATGGTGAAAACAGGATGCGATGATTGATGGTTTTGAATCTTTTGATAGTTTTTGATGAAATGAAATGCCTGTGGGCGGAATCCGTGATTTTGGGGTTGTTTGTTGCTCCCATATATTGGACGTTTGGGATTATTAAAATAATTTAGCTTCTATCTCAATAAACTATTAAATTATTTATTTGATTGCTTTTTCAAAGCTAAATATCACTATTCAATATGCATAGGTATCAGGATGTTTCCTTAGGTTAATAGAATATATAATGGAAAATTACGAAATTAACCATTTAATCGAACTAACTTAATAAAATAACCATTAACTTCTGGAATTACGAAATTATACATTTCACTTTGATCTCGCCCACGGCGAGGAAAAGTCATGATCCCTCGTCCACGTGGCAAGACTTCTCCTCGTCCACGTGTAAACTAAATTTTATTAAAAGGAAAAATAAAAAAAATTAAAACAAAATAAGGTTGGCGAGGGAGGTGACACGCACCTCGTCAAGTCAGCGAGGGGTACGTTCCCCGAGGGCGAGGAGAGAGCCTAGTCAGCGAGAGTTCCCTCTCCCAGGCGAGGGGGATGTCTTGTCAGGCGAGGGGCAAGGCTTGTCAGGCGAGGCGTATGTGAAACGAGACGAGGGATTTGACCATTATCTCGTCTAGTTCCTACAAATTTTTTTAATAATTAAAAAAAGATATCAATACATTTTTCTTGATAAGTCAAGAACATGTCTAACACATTTACTTTTTAATAATAGATATTTTTCAGAGAATTTTAAGAAAGAAGGTTGAGAAGAATGTAAGATTTGTTAAGTGTAAATATAATATTATATAGGGCAAAATAAAATAAAATTAAACTTTTATGTATTTAAAAAACAATAAATAATTAAAAATCTCAGATTTTTTAGATTTAAAAAAAATTAAATTTGGGCGAGGGGAGGTATTTTTGTAATTATGGGCGAGGGATTCTCATAATCCCTCGTTGACTCAACGAGGGATCAAAGACACGTCATCGAGGATTCCACGTGGGCGATGGATTATGCCATATCCTCGTCGGGCACATTTTTTTGGGCGAAGGATTCTCATAATCCTAGCGAGGGATCAAAGACACGGCAGCGAGGATTCCACGTGGGCGAGGGATTATGCCATATCCTCGCCTGGCACACTTTTTTGGGCGAGTGATTCCCATAATCCCTCGCCACGTCAGCGATGGATGACATGTGGCGGACTCCGATAGGTTGTTTTCTTTTTTAAACTTCAAATTTGACCGGTTATTTTGGTAATTCAATTTGGTCAATTGGTCATTAACGTAATTTTCTCAATATATAATTGTATTTGATTGGATTTTATGTACAGATTGTTTCTAAATAAAATATATAGTTGAGTTCGGTTTTACTCTCTTTGATAAAATTAATAAAAAAAATTTCAAAAGATTATAAACATAAATTTACCTCCAATAGTTTAATAACATGTTTTAATTTCAGCACAAAAGTTTCATTAGTTGTTTCAACTTAAATATAAAATAATAAAACTTTTGGATTGAAATTGAAACAAATTATTAAACTTTTAGAGGTAAACTGAAATTTCTAATATTTAAAGGAAATAATTATTTTTATAAACCTTAAAGAGCGTAATTGAAATTAACTTTAAAGATATATAATAATAAAGAAACATTATATAAACTTTTAATTGAGAAAACGATTAGCAGATAAAAACTAATGAAATTTAAGTAATTTATATGATTATAACTACAAATGAAAAAGACTTATTAAAACAGTTGGAATGAAAAAAAAGGTTAGTACTAATAAAATAGAATGGCTTATAGTTTTTTTTGTTTTTTTATTTTTTTTTATTTTTTATAATCAAGGGCATTACATTCCGGTTTTAATGGTTTAATCTAGCTTTTGATGGTATTTGGATTAAGCGTAAACCCAATGTTTTTTAGACTGGATCGAACCGGCCGGTCCGACCGGGAATCGGTGCCGTGTCTGGTCCGGTGTGATTCGCTTTTTAGTGGTCGAACCGGCCGGTTCATCCCGAACCACTGGTCGGACCGGTTTTGTATTTTTGTTTTTTTTTATTTTAATAGGCAAAAACAGGATGTTAAACCATAAATTAATACATCAGATATACAAATATAGTTAAGTTTTATATATAACTATAAAAAATATATATAAATCATATATAAGTTACTTATATTTAATAACATATATAAATATAATTAAAATATAGTTAAATCCGGTCCAACCGGTCCGACCACCAAACCAGTAAGGCGTCCGGTTCGACGTCCGACCCGGTTATGAAAACATTGCGTAAACCAACCTTTAGTCTTTTTTTTCCTCAATGAAAAACAAACCATAAAACCAATCTAATGACCAGTTTGGTTGGTTACACGGTATTGTAACACACTAAATTCCATATATAAAACCTGCTAATTTACATGTATAACATGACATATGAACAAATCAAACAAAACGTTAACAAATCATAACTAACTGACTTCAGATATGTGAAAGTCTTTAGGTAATTGGAAACTAGAAGCTGCACCAAACGCCTCTCTTTCTTCAGATGTTTCTTCAGTAACCTCTTCCTCGTCACTGTCACACTCGTCATCCCTCGGTATGCAAGGGGTAGAAGGGGCGTTTACACTTCTCGATGGGTGGTTTCCGGTTGCTAGCATCTTCACTTGACCAGAACATGAAATCTCAATGATAACAGTGTCGTTTTCTTTAGGCAGAGGTTGTTTCCACGGCTCCCCATCCATCCTCATGAACGTATGGTCGGTTTCACCCTTATGGAATTCAAATCGAATTCCTCTTGCCTGCAAAAATAGGTTGGTTAGGTAGTGGAACAAATGAATGAGTCGGACCAGGTTGGATCGACACACTTTTTATCCTTTTTCTATTTTTTTAAATAGTTGATCTCATGATATAACTATTACAATGATAATCAAAGTCTTTGAATAAAATTGATTTAAGATGTATGCATTAAAAATAGATTTTCTTAAAATAATTTAAAAAAGCTAACAAGTTCGATACACTTTGGGCCACTTCCAACCATTTGACATTGTTTCCTCTTTAAATTTTTATATGTTTAACATCTTAAGGATGGTCAAATTGCAACTCCACTTTTGATTTCTGATAAAAGAACTTAAAATTAATATCAGATTGCTACCTGCGCAAGTCGGGTCCCGTGTCCACTTGGAGCATATAAAACAGCACCATGCCAAGCATTTCGGAATCCAACAACTTCAAGAAATCCATCATCGACGTATGGACGGGTCCATTTATTCTATTAAGTATAAATATATATAAGAAAGTAAGATCAAGTTTAGTTAGCAGCAATCAGATATAAAAAGGTCAAAGATGTATGCATTTCATTATTATCATAGAAGAAAAAGTCAACGGCTACCCACACGAGATCTCCTTCTGCTCGGTACGCCCCAGGGATTGAGTCCACCAGAGAAACTAGGCAAGTTGAGGCAAATGATTGACCGTATGCTGCAAAAACAATCAAAAAGATTTTACTCGAATGGGTCAAAATGAACAAGTAATGTTGGTTAAGCGTCTTTAGAGGTGGCAATTTTAATACCTTTACTTGTTGATGGGTTTATTCAGGTTATATTAAATCTCTAAGAGAGGTAAAAGGATAAATAAATAAACACTTACAAGGAAATGGGTCGAATGGGTTGAATTCAAAAGTGCGATTTTAATGACTTAAAATCTTCAAAATCACTATATTCACAAAAACATAATTGTTGAAATACCATATTTTGTAAAGTATATTTGACACACTAATTGTTTATAAAACTTATAAAAAAAGTGTATGGGCCAGTTTTGACTCGAATCTATTTTGACCCATTTCCAGTTTACCTCATCCACCCATTTTGCCACCTTTTTTCTGTGCATCACTCGATTTAGGCACATTGTAACTTAATGGGGCTTGCAGGCAGAATAAATAGCTGTCATTTTGATGATCAGTCGCAATTTCATTTTAAGCGATATGAAATAAAAGCAACAAAGATTAGATAATCAAACTTACGTGGGAGGTATAGAGAGGGCTTCCCAGTGACCTGGCTTTCTCATGATCCAAATATTTGACAATTGTGATATATTCCTGTCATAAGACCACATAATGTGAATCCAAAATCCAATCTTCAAAATAACAAGATTCAAGAAAATTGTTTAATTTGCATTCTTACGATGAAGATGGATGAGAAAGTGAAGCCCAAAACCATCCTTGTGAACATGTGAGCTTTGCATAGGCAGTCTGATTATGAAGAAGTTATGCAACATTAGGTAAATGACTTATACGAAAGAAATGACTCAGTTTAGCAATTACTGATTTTAAAATAGTCTTTGGAGAAAAACGGTTAGTAGCTCAAGTATACATGTTATTCCACCCAAATTTTTAGTAAACCAGTACCTGGTTAGCCGCCTGATTTTTGAATTTTTCTGGGTGTAGCTTTCTTTCTGTATGAAACCCGTATGACACTTGTGCATCCATTCCTACAAAAACAAACAGCAGGATACAATTAAAAATGCCAATAGTGATTTCAAGAATTTATGCATAGTAAACAGAGGCAAAGAAACAGAGAAGTTAAAACACTTACCCATGCTAAAGTAGTTCCAAAATCCTCCATGAAATGTGTGGTACCCTTCCTGTAAAAAAACAAGTTGTGAAATGCTAAATACTAATTATTCACTATTCATATAAAGCAAGCGCGCATCAATATAATAAACAAGGAAAAAAAGATTCCATAAACAACGGTAAGATGAGGGACTTCTAATATCATGCCGGGCATGATTTTACAAATGATTTGAAACTGAAAAGGAAAAAGAGAAAAAATCCAGTACCTTATCTAATGCATCTGATTGGGAGACATAATTGACTTCATGCAAAGAGTGTGGTAGCTCTAAAGGCGGTACATGGTCATATGTACCTTCTTCTCTTGGAACCTTCATTCGCATGACAACATGCCAGCTGCAGTATACAAAATGTTAAATTTAGCAACTCTTCTAATATATTGAGTATGAAATAAGTAAATTCAAATTTGCCTTGGTTCTGCATGAAGATGCAGCATTCCTGGTTGTCAATTTTACTACTAACCATCTAAGATAGCTCTCTATATTTCCCCAAATTCCAAAATAAAATTAATCTTTTACATCACCATTATAAAGCTAGGTCAAGGTGGATGTATACAAAAAACATATGTAATAAAATAAAAGAATATCAGGGGAGCAATGTACTCAGTCCAGTTACAACCTAATTTATAAAAAGAAACAGTTTTTACCAATCCAAATAGGTAGGATTTTTTGTTGGATTTGTATCCTAATAGTTAAAATATATCCATCAGGTATGGTATCAGATGTATTGCTAAATCGTTACAGCTGAGTATTGGCTTCAAAAAGTGCTGGCAAAGGTGAAAGTAAAACATCTAATGCAAGTTATCCTTTTTTCTCTTCTATGGAAACATGTTAATTTTGTTTGGTGCATAAACATAAATTATTTATGTTTCATTTGGTCAACTTAGTTTGAAAGTAAACTAGATAAGCATAACTCATTGTTTTTATTATGCCAGCGTGACCATCTTTACATATTGGTTTTCCTTTCTTTTCTTTGATAATTCTTGTGCAGCATGCAAATAGTAACCTACCTATCAACTTTCATCTCTTTCGCGTCTCTAACTTGATCCAGAAACATCTTCACAGATTCAAGGTCGGTGCCAGGGTTTTTCTTCCCCTATAAATCAGCATGAAAATATTATTGTTCTCGTTCATATCAAATTTATACACCAATGTAACATGGAGTCCACCATATTATCCTAGAGAATGTCAAATGATACAAAAATAGGACCATCATACCCAACCAAATGCATATGGGAGATTATTCCCAGTTCCTAGCGGCACTGTGGCTACTGGTGGTGGCTGAGCTAAGTTAAGATCAGAGACAGCCCCAAGAATCCAGCCTGCAGTTCCATCACCTCCTGCAACCTAGTACACACATATTCCATTAATGATACTATCTATAAAAGGATAAATAATAAAAAAGATGACATAAAACAAACTCACTATAATTCTTAACCTCCTCTGGATTTCGGGGGCCAGTGAATCTCCATCATACTTAAGTTTCTCTATATTAGAATATAGTTGGTGTAACACCTTATTTGGAGCATTTTCACTCAAATCAAATACCTATAACACCAATAAAAGTACCAAACAACATCAAAACATTTCAAAATTCAAAGATACACGCATCATTCTAACTATTCCATTTCCGTGTAGCCAAAACAGGTAACCTGATTTTTGTTTAGTAGCGTTTGGTAGCTGATTAAAAGCTCTCCACCAAGCTGGCCACCACTTCTCGAATTGACAAAAACTATCACAGGACAAGCAGGAACATGCGAAGGTTTTTTGACTTCTGCTTCACTTAACAGTATGTAATCAGGTATCCGAAAGTCCTTTAAACTTCCATCTTCAGAATTACAAGTAACTGTTTCATGACTGCAAGAATAATTTAATTGTGTAAGATTCTATTCAACTTTCACATGCTACCTACTTCCCTAGGATTCACATGTATTGAATTGTTCATAAAAAGCTTGCGGAAGAAGAAATAATGAATTCAAATGATACAATAATATCCCCAATTGTATGATGTCATCATGTGGTGATCCATTAGAATAACGAACCGTGAAGCTATACAAAGAATAGATTCTTCCGTGATCAAAACAATGTGTACACAGGAATAGATCAGCAAATCAGCAATCAAACAGATAACACAACTAGATCTCAATAGGAAACCAAATTAAACACAAAAACGATTCATCTAACATCAAAATCAACATCAGCAACAGATAATATGCCCTAGAACTTCAATTTCAAATCGATAAATCTACACTACCTGTGAGATCGAACCTTCAGATCCTTAGTCATTAGCCTCAAAACTGCGTCACGAAGCCAAACAGAAACCATCAAACAACGTTACAACAGACGCATCAAGTATCCGAAACATATAACAAACGAAAGGAATCAACAATTTCACATAAAGTAAAGGAACTACAAAAGCATTAGAGTTACGAAACACCTGCATGCAAGTGGAAATGATTCGTAAGGAAGTCCGATTGTGCACTCAACCGATCGGAATTTCACTAATAATCTTCAATTCTGATCGATTATTATCAAACACTTAGGTGAATTTAAACAGTTGTTAGAAGAATGTTGAATTGAAGAGGAAGATGATCGGAGAAAATGGTTGAATTTGAACGTGGTGCGTGAATTTGGGGACACTTAGTGACAAATATTTGAATATTTGTGGCTCGTTGATGACAAAATGTGTATTATTCAAGTGGTAGCGTCAACAAAGATATATATAGAATGCAACAAAAACGTATCAAGAAAACTTAATTTGAAATTTAGTTTGAACTAGTATCAAGTACTCGTGCATAAAACCAGGCTAAGGGGCTGTTTGACAATCTCTTAATCAACCTCTTAATGGTTCAGATGTCTGAATGGTTCAGCACTTAATGGTTCAGACTGTTTGTTTCGCGAACACATGTCTGAATGGCTAAGAGATTTACTTCTGAATGGTTAAACATCATACTGATGCTGAATGGTTAAAAGGTCTAATGGTTAAGACATATTATCTAAATTGGTCAGACATTTGTCTTTGAATAGTTAAATTATATACTAGGTCTTAATGGTTCAAACCTCTTAATGATTAATCACTTAATGATTCAAACATCTTATTGATTCAGCACTTAATTATTCAGAAGTTATCAAACAACCCCTAAGTAGCACATAAAATACACCACCATTAGCGACCACCAACCGAAATATAGAACCAACGACAAACCACCGTTAGGCGAAATGTAACAATAACTAAGTCGATTTTGGATCAGCACGTTGTGACGGTACTGTTGAACGGAAAGAAAGATAAGGGTAAAAATGTTGAACTACACACGCACACTGCAAGGTGTTAACTCGCAAAATGTGTACCGAAACTTAAAACGAAAATTCTTTTAAAATATAAAAAGTATAGGGACTAAAGTTAAAAGTAAAAAAATATTTAGGTTAAATTGTAAAATATGTAAAAGTGTTAGGTTAAATAAAAATAAATTAAAGATTAAAAAGAATAAAATAAAAGTTAGATACAACCTCTAAAACATGTTATACAACCCATAATAATAATACAGTTAGTAATTAGTATATATACAATTAGAATATAATATATAGAAAATAGAGAATGGCTTTTATTATTAGCACATTAAACAAATTTTTATTATTAAGCCTGCATCTTGCAGACATTTTGTAATTACAATGCGCATTGCAACGGTTATATGAACGTGGTTAGGTGCGAAAAAAGACATATGAAGTGCTACATGACTTGATACTAGAAACTGAAACATAAATAGAAAATAATCTTATAGCTCGCGTGTTGCGTCATGACTTAACAATTGAAAAGACGGATCGTTAAAAATTCATTAACAAATATAATAAAATAATTTTAAAAAGTAATAATTCAAAATAGAAAATTAATTAATAAATAAATAACATATTTTAACTTGAGTGAAGAAACTCGAAGCCTTTGTGAAAAGATAGATAAAAAGAAAAAGACAATGGCTTTCGTTAGCCATCGACCTTAATAATCGTGATATATATAATATATTAGGTTAGAGCCCATGTATTACATGGTGAAATAAATAAAATATATTAAAATTATTAGTTTTATCAATATTTTATATTCTAGATGTTATTATCTATTATTGAAATAAAAATATAATAAATATTTAAAAGTTATAACACATAATGAATTAGATATTATTACTCTATATTTAATATGTATTAATAAATTATTAAAATAACTACATTTATATTTTAAATGTTTAATAGTTTTGTTTTTTTATTTATATATGAGAGACAATAAACACAAATATAAATATTTTTTATTTTAACATATTTTAGTTAAAAAAGAAAGTCAAACTAATTGTTTTTATAATTTTGGTATTTATTATGAGAGAGAGGCGGGAAAGTAATTTTTTGTTATGATAAAATGATGTCACGTGTCATTTGATATACTAGAATGATAACACATGTTTTAAAAAAAATTCTTTTATTATACGTTATAAATTGAGATAATGGGATGTATAATAACACGGGTGACAAATTTAGTTGAAACATGACCCGAAAATAGTTAGGTTTCAAATCGTCTGGTCTTAAGCTTAAAATGTAAATAAAAGGTTGTTAATTAAGAATTAGATATTAAAAAATATATATCAAAAGCAATTAAGAAAGTTAATTGTAGTTTTAGTAAGGTTGTTTACTTCTTGTTATGTCACTATGTATTACTAATATTTACAAATATACCTTAAATAAGTCGACTCGATGTCTCGAAACATGATACAAACACAACATGATTTTGAGTGCGTCTAGTTTAGAGTTTATGTTTTTATACGAACAAATATACAAGTCGTGTTCAAGTTTCTTGTCCAACAAGTCGTGTTCAGGTATATAATTTTATTTTGCAATTCTTAATAGGTTGAGATTCTTGAAAAAATGATGTGCTAGAAGAAATTGCTTTTTGAAAGGCTGAAAAGGTAAATATAAAAACTAAAAAGTATGTTTAGGCATCATAAAAGAATATAACTCGTGAAAAAGACGTGTGAAAATTTGCAGTCAAGGACGAAATATAATAACTAGTACCGAATTTTTGACAACATAGGTCACAGAAGTCGTGTTTCTCAGATTAAATAAACTAGTTTTTTTTTAACTCTTCTCGTGTTGCAGCGGCACAATACACGGTGTGATAAAGTACAGACTACAATCGACATGATTTGTTTTCAAACTAAAGTTTCACGCAACTCCAAACAAAATTTATATCAAAGCATATACCAACTCAAAACGTACATAAAAATAAACATGTATGGTGGTTGTATGTGACTGATGTAGATTGTCGTGGTTTACTCAATAACAAATTAAAATTAATACTTAACTCACCTATACTGAAAAATTACGTCCATAGGGACATAGTTTACGTACCTCACCACAATGGCCTTATTTTTTTCTCTTTTCCAAGTCTTGTTTCTATTGTAATCTTCTAACTTCCATTGTAACTTCGGAAAAACATCCAAATTCATCCATTTAGTTCCATACACCTGCAAATTAATTAACTCTCAAAGTAATTGTATTTTCACATTGATAAACATGTAAATGTATTATACTTGACTTGACACCTTTTCAAAAAAAGCTCACGTTGAAATGTAGACTAATTGAACACGTACTTAAAATAAGCACAAAAACATTTTATATATAACCCGTCTTATTTTTGAACATATACTTTATCAAATATAACCTAATTGCTTTCAATAGTTAATACTACTTTTTTTAATCCAGCAAAAATGCCCTTATTACTTTTAATGGTTAATGCTACTTTCTCGATCTAGCGAACCATTAATATATAATTAAATAACTTTTTATTACATTTGTTTTTAAATTAACAAGTAATTTCAATCGGCGCATGATGGTTGACTCGAGACGACTTGAAGTTGTGACGTTTGATTGTGGCTGCTAACAGTTATCGACACACATACCCATGGGTGTAAAACCTGCTAGGCGTTACCAGGCTTGTCGAGTGGGGAGTTGTGAGTACTCGGTTTAGGCAGGAAGTACTCGGAAGTGGTAAATTATAAAAAAATTAGTTTTTCGAAAATTATAAATATGTTATATATCAAAAACTTACTAATATTTAAAAAAATACGTGAATATCAATATAAATAAAAAAGACATGTTCACATACAAAAATATTTCAAAATTTAATAGAAATTATTTAATATTATAAACGTAGTATTCATTTGATTATCATCTTCCAATGTATATTAATGAAAAACAATAAAAATTCAATAAAAATCAGTGAAAAACAGCAAAAATCGGTGAAAATAGCAAAAATCCGAGTTGGACCGAGTTGGCTGAGTTGGGCCGAGTTGGATCGATTCCGAGTCATGTTGACCGAGTTGATGAAAAGCGCCTCGGCACCTTGCCGAGTACTGAGTACTCGCCGAGTACCGAGTACTCGCTGAGTACTTGACCGTCTAGGCCGAGTTTTACAACACTGCACATACCTAAACAACCGACACCCCCATTCCCATCTTCGCCCTCACGCTTAATCTGGTCAACAACACAATAGTAACACACTAAAAAGAGAACAAAGAACCAGTGACCAAAAGGCAAGTCTCGAGGTGGTCATCATCATCGACACCACTAAAACAATCCAATCAGTGAACAACACATACCCAACCAAACCGTATAGGCAATAACACAAAACTGATAGTTGTGCATCAGTCGGTCATACAATGAGCATCACAAACGACACATACAACGAAAAACCCAAAAGCAAGTCTCAGATGATGATATGCTTGCCATCATAATCGACAACACGAAACCACCAATAGTGATAACCAATGGTGCAACCCCTTCTAGGGATAGCCACATATATGTGAAGTTAGAACCAAAGAAAGGGGATCAGACACCACCAAATGGGTAGCAATGGTGGTCGCACCACCGCTGCCGCCAACCTGCATTGCAAATCCAAGAATCCTAAATGCGTATTGGAGGTAGACAAAGGCAAGGGGCAAGAACGATGGTCACGACACTATTGTCACTAACACTCAAACCCAGAGGGTAACTGTTTGGTCTAACCAAAGCATAGAAGGGCAGCGGACCAACAACGGCCCCTGACATCATGCCACCGTCATAAGCAAAGCAGAAGCCCAACCTTAGTCGTCTCCGCCATCACCATCATCACCACCAACGCTACCTACCTCGGTGAACAACGGTCGGGAAGGCGATCTCCGACAGGGATAACCCGCCAAAACACCCTTTCTCTCTCTCTCTAAAAAGCCAAAAAACCCTCCAAACACTTTCTACGTTTTAATCTCTTTCCTTCTTTTGATGGTAAGCATAAGCATCAACTTTTTGTATCATGGTGCTTAACAATTTTATAAAAGAAATAACCGTTCATCATCAAGTGTCCTTGGTTTTACGTTTCGGTTGGTGGTCGCTAACGGTTGTGTGTCTTTGGTGCTACTTAGCGTGGTTTAACACCCCCGTCAACACAAGGGACCTAATACTAGTTGTATATAATAACAAAAAAATATTATACACTACTTCCACCTACCAAAATGTCGTTCAAAAAGAGATAATAACACTAAACAAACCAAAAAATACACGAGAGTTATTATGTTTGAGTTTTATGCAAAACAGAATAAGAAGGTTTTGTTTCAAGTCTCACTTAGAACAACAGAACAAAATATTTTGAGTTAGATTAAGAGGGTGTTTGGCCTAGCTTTTTTAACAAAACTTATAGCTTTTTTACCTTTTTTTATTATAAAATAAGCTTAACTTGGTGTTTGCTTTAGCTTATTAAGCTAATAAGCATAAGCTTAATAAGCTAATTTGAATAAGTGTATTTAAAGATAGTTTTTAGCTTATTTTTAAAAGCTTATTTGTGTAAGTGTGTAAGTTATGTGATAATATGTAATCATGCCCCTTTTAGTCATTTTACTAACATAAGATAAATAAATAAAAACTAACACAACACTTAAGAAGAGCTTATCAACTTGTAGAATATAAGCTAATTCAAATACTTAAAAAGAGTGTATCAAATAATAGAAAATAAACATAAGCCAAAATAATAAAAGATAAGCCAAACACGCCCTAAGATAACATGATGCATGGTTGTATATTAACCATTCAAATCGAGACTTTCATGGAAATTACCATACACTACTATACCCATGTATCCAACCTGTTCATCAACGGTGTTTTTCTTCACCTTCCAACAACCCAAACCACCTTCAATTGTAAGGTCCCATTCCCGGAGACCTCATAGTTGGTCATTCAAGCATTAAATACATTAAACATTATAAATTTACAAGCTTAAGCAACAGAATTATTTTACCAAAAACCATTCATTGCATTAAAACACTGTTGTTGAGCAATACACTATTGTTTAAGTAGATACAAATGTTGATACATATATGTACCTAGATCCTGATCTCAATGTAATATGTCTTGAATGTCTTATTATGTACTTAATGAAATACTGATATTTGATTGTGATCTATAAGGTTTAATATTTCATTAATGAGTTGTGTAACGTTTATTGAATTGATTATATAGGTTTGCGATTGTTTGAATTGATGTACGTAAAGTTATAATAATGAATACATTCAAACTTGGTTAAGTGAAGTTCTCATGCGTCCGACTGGACCATGCGCCCCAACAGTGGTCATGCGT
>BJCM01206813.1:0-22076 GCA_018326385.1 Flaveria bidentis | reverse complement strand
CAATTTCCATCCAAATTGAACAGCAACAACAATTAATGTTCTAACAGTGGTCATTTTAACAACAGGAGCAAATGTTTCATCAAAGTCAATTCCTTCACGTTGGCTATAGCCTTTAGCAACTAACCTAGCCTTATACCTTTCAATTTCCCCATTTGACTTATACTTGATTTTATACAACCATTTACACCCTATAGTTTTTTTATCTCTAGGTAAATCAGTAATAATCCAAGTTTTATTTATATTTAAAGCTTCAATCTCATTATTCATAGCATTTATCCAATTTATATCTTTACTAGCTTCACTATAAGATGTTGGTTCAACACTTTTATCAAGTAAAGACAGAAAACACACATTAGAATCAGACAAATTAGAAAAATTAACATATCTGTCAACACCATATTTGACTTTACCTTCAATCATAAAATCACTAAATTTTCTAGGAATAGATCCCACCCTTCCTGATTTACGAGAACTTCCTATATTTGATGAATTTGAGCCCTCAGGGATGTCAGAACACTCTGAACAATCTTTATCCTCATCTAGAACCTCAGCGGTTGGGATGTCATCATCTACCACCATTGTTATTCTATGATCAGCAAGAACAGCTATAGATCTAGGATCACTTATGACTATTGATGGATCAGCGGAAGCATCTGTTCTTATATCATGGTCACAAGTACCTAAGGATCCACAATCATTTCCAACTGAAGGAGTAGCATCTGACTCGATATTCTTATCAATAGAAGAACTAGTGGGCAGATTATTAACCCCACCCTGGCTGACATTTCTATTGGATTCCTTCCCATCATCATCGGGCAAAACAGTTTTCTTTTGAATTTTCTCAGACCCATTAGTGTCAAACCAATGCTCGAAAAAGGTTATGTATGTTAAATCATCAAGGTTTGAATTAAATTGATTTTCTTTTAGAGGAAAACAATTTTCAAAGAATTTAACATCTCGAGAGTAAAAAATAGTATTATTATCTAGTGACAAAAGTTTATACCCTTTTTTTTCAAAAGAATAACCAATAAATACACACTTAGAAGATCTACTATCAAATTTGTTATTAGGGTTTAGGTTTGAAGCAAAAGTCAAACAACCCAAGGATCTAAGATGAATAAGGGAAGGTTTTTTATTAAGCAACAACTCATAAGGTGATTTTCCATTTAAGACAGAGGAAGGAGTCCTGTTAATCAGATAAGTAGCAGTTAAAATACATTCAGACCACAATTTAAGAGACACACTACTTTGAAACAGTAAGGCCCTGGCAATATTTAATAAATGTTTGTGTTTCGTTCAACAATACCATTTTGTTGAGGTGTATAGACACAAGAGGTTTGATGTAAAATGCCATTAGATTTGAGAAACAGTTCAAATTGATTATTCACAAACTCAGATCCATTATCAGTTCTAAAACATTTGGCATCAACACAAAACTGATTTTTAACGAGTTTTACAAAGCATTGAATATTATAAAAAACTTCATCTTTGGTTTTTAGCAAATAGACCCGGACAGCTCTAGAATAGTCATCCACAATTGTTAAAAAATATTTATATCCTTCTCTACTGGTGACCTTGAATGGACCCCATAAGTCAAGGTGAATTAATTCACCTAGGTTATCACTATTAGCAAAGGAGTTTCTAGTTTGTTTAGCGCGATGACATACTTCACAAGGGAAGTTAGCATCGACACCTTTTATATTGAGATCAAGATTAAGATGTTTTAAAACTTGATATGATGGATGACCCATTCTAGCATGCCATAATTTTATAGCAGATTGATTAGGCCCAATATTGTTTCTACACACAAAGTTACAAGAATCACTGCCAAAGTAATATAGGTCGTTCACCTGTTTACCAGTCAGCAGAGTCCTCGTTTGGGCAAAGTCCTGAATCCAACATTTATATTCATCAAACCAACATCAAAGTTTGTTGTCTCTAGCAAGTTTATAGATAGACAAAAGATTGACACTATACTTAGGGACCACCAACACATCAACAAGAATAACATTGTTTGCCAATTTTAATTTTCCAATAGACTTTATGATAGCTTTAGTTCCATTTGGGTGACCAACTGTCATATAACAATTAGAAACATCAACAAGATCAAACATAGACTCATCAAATAAGACCATGTGTTGGTTAGCCCCAGAGTCAATTTTCCACCCTCTACAGTTATCAGACCCAGACTTAGAGACCCCAGAAAAATAAGGAATGTAGTTACTATTTTGAATAGTCCCTGCCATATTTGATATTCCTTGATTAACACCAACAGGTTCACTTAGAAGGTTCATAAGCTTGGCATACTGATCAGCAGATAACTGATAGGAGCCACCTGAACTCACAGATGGGTCAGAGATAACATTATTAACTCTAGGTTTATTACCAGCCCCCTTTCCCTTATAGTTTGCAGGATACCCAATGATTTCAAAACATTTTTCAATTGTATGACCATTCTTATTACAATTTGAACATTTTAATGAGGAACATTTGGTAGGGTTTTGTTTAACACCATTAGTTTTAGCAACAAAAGCAGCTGGCTGAGACAGATTTGATGAACCTATTTCCCTATGAGACTCTTCACTAGAAATTAGAGCAAAAGCATTTTTTACAAAAGGTAAAGGTTCTTTTGAAAGAATAGAAGATCTCAGAGGTAAATATTTGTCATCAAGACCCATCAGAAACTGCATCAACCTTAAATTTTGATTATATTTAGTAACTTTATCAGCTGCCGCATAAGTGCAAGCAGGTAAATCAGTTAAAACATCTAGTTGTCTCCACATGGAAGACAATTTATGATAGTATTCAGAAATTGTATTACCACTTTGTTTTAAGCAATTAATTTGTTGATACAGTTTGAAAATCACAAAGCCATCTACCTTTGAGTAAGTTTCTTTTAAGTCAGACCAAACTTTAGATGCTTGTTTAGAAAATATTTGACCCACAAACAATTCCTCAGACATAGAGTTGAGTATCCATGACAGAACTACAGAGTAACACCTGTCCTATTGCTTACTCAAAACATTATCAGTAGCAGACTTAACACACGAACCATCAACAAAGCCAAACTTATTCTTAACATGCAAAGCAAGTTCCATAGCATTGGCCAAAACATTATAATTTTCAGTTCCTTTAAGTTTTATTGACACAATGGTAAGAAGATTGGCATCGCTAGCATGCAGATATAGAGGATCACCGAAGTCAAGACTACTAATCAATGTGGGACTAGTATTCACAACCGCCATAATGAGCACAAGAACAACAGATAATAAAAAAAAGCACACATGCAAGCAATCTGCAGACGAACTCCTTCAGGGACCAGATACCCGGTCAATAGAATGACTGGCCAGGTGTTAAAGGAGTAGCAGATATAACCGGAAACAAGAGACACTCATAGGCACACAAGAATCAAATCAGACAAACGAAACAGATAGAATGCAACACAGAGATATGCACACATATATCAAGAATAACACCCACAGCAGGTATTATCAACACTGGTCCATCTAGCCCACCCCAAGAATGCCTATGAATGACAAAAGATGAACAAAATATAGACAGGGTAAAGAGGACCTTACAGTGGATGCACCTTAACCAAGGGATTTCAGAGAGAAAATAGAAGAAAATACCAGAGATGCCGCAATGAATATACAGCTTACTTATGACAGATCAGAAAAATACTAAGCGAGCAAGATCAGGAGAGAAGCAACCGATCTCCTCGTTCACCGCACCACTGATGCAACCAGAGAACCCCAGGATGATTACCAGTCGGTGGTAAAATACGAATCCAGCCCAGAATCACAAGTCGATAGATGAAACCCTAGATTACCCCTAAACTGAAGAGGAGATTGACCAGATTTCAGAAATCAAGAGCACACCCAGTGCTCTGATACCATGTTAACTTTATTGGATTTAATATCACAAGGATTCTCAATGAACAAATCAACAGATTCACAATGATTGTGAATCAAATATGAATGAACACAAACAAAGTAAAACAATGAACTCACTATCAATGAAAACTAGACAATCAGACTACTAGGACAAGCAACAATAGGTTGCTTGTTATCACAGATTGACACAGAAGATCAGAGAAGACGATGAGCAGAAAACCCTCTTTCTTTTGAGAGAAACCCTAATATTTTTGTGATAATGAGAAAGCCCTGAACCGATGAATATATAGGGTGCCAGGAATACAAATCAACAACATTAATACAACACTTCTCCTCATATGCAGAAGCAACCTTTAACAATGAAGAAATACCATCCAGCCCCTCAAACAAATAAACCTCGAAAAAAACAAATAACAAAAGTAAGAATTGAATTGAATATATAATTATTGTAAAATTTAACACACTTAAATTTTAATAGTCTTATAATAGTTTAGAGTTAAAATCTTTAAGGTTAACTCTTAATCATTTAAATTTAAAATTACTTCTTAACCATTAAAAAACTATGAACCATTTCAAACTATTCTTCTAATCACCTTTAACAAACTACCAATCATCCCCTTAACCTTTCATGTTCTTAGTCAACTCAAACTAATATATAGTATTCAAACTTGTATGATTATCATTTGGCTTAAAGTTGCACCGTGAAGTGAAAGTCAAGGATCAAGATTCAAAATTGCGAGTTGTCATTAGCTGTAGTTGTAGTGCTCTCATGATATGTTTAATCATACCAGTAAACTTTTTTAAACATCGGGCCCCGGTTTAATCATCATCTTTTAGTTGTTTCCACAATATCTGAGTTTTATCGAACAAAGAATGAGAAATAATCATGAAATTTGTCAGACTTATGCGTAAGAAGTTCATTTTATAATCATCACTTACGCGTAACAAGTTTATATATCAACTTTTACTCGCATCACACTTAATCTGAAAAGATGTAAATATATTCTTAATTATCTTATAGCTAGTGCATGTGTAATAATACTTCATGCCTTAGACATGAATGAAACCCATATGACGAGTTTTTGTTTTTTAGCATGGATAACATCGTGACAACTCACAAACCTCCACACCCTTGACACATTACACACATCCAATCCTTCGTGAGAGTATACCACATAGTCTTATATACGTGAAGTTGTATGCAACTCCCAAAAAGTCATTATCTCTTGTCCTCTTGAATTGACAAAATAATGATTTAGAAAATATAAAATTATGTACAAATCAAATTCTTGTGTTAGTAAAAATAAGTTTTAAGTTCACATTATAAAATCTTTGTTTGACATAAATTTGTTCAAGTTTGATAGGTTTTTATTTAGTTTTGCTATATGTTTTAAATTTAAAGGGCACTAATGACAATCCCACCGTCTCGTATGTGCTTTTTGGAAAAGCTGAAGCCCTTGATATCATTTTTGTTTGAATTTAGTCATTTTGATTATGATTGCTAATCTTTTTGATTGTATATATTTGAAACAAGTAAAGGATTTGATCAAATAGCAAACAAAATCTTCATTAATTTAGGATTACATTTAACATGTTAACGACGAATTATACAAAAGATAACATACGTTTTTATATACTATAAAGTTTTTATATACTATAAGAGTGCCCGTGCAATGCGGCGGGTGACATTTTACATTCGACACTTAATATTTTGTTATTGTTATAGTATTTTTATAAAGTTTATTATGTTTTTTTTTCTAAACTAAAGTTTTAAATACCAAATAAATAGGTTATGTATGATTACTTGTATATTTACGCATTAACTTATTGTACCTCACATAATACAGATCGGTTCAGCAAAAAGTTTACACCAAAACGTTAAAACAAACATAGGTTACAGTTGTAGTCTCAAAAAGTTTTTAATGTAATAGATTAAAAGATATAGCTAAAATCTTAAACAAAATAAGTTTTTTATTTATTTATGGGTAGATAATGAAATTTTTTATGTAAATGTTGGTAAATGTAAGGTTATTATGTAACTAATTTATAAGGAGTAATATGTAAATAATGTTATAAATACTATTTTACCCTTAAAATTGATTGTATCTTATGTATTAAATTATGTACTGTTCTTAATTTTATGATATCTTAAAATACACATCTCATATGCTTTATATATAGTATAAATATATATAGTATAGATTCTAACCCATAAAACTTCTGCTACCTCAAGCGTATTGAGGGCTCAAAACAAATTCCTAAATTGGGATTGTTTTCGTAAAAAATATATTTTTTTAGGGTCCTAACACCTTGGAGTATGATGAGTTAATCGTGTGTGGTTTTTATAAGACAAATAGTCACATATATTAGAGTTAGAATTAGTTTAATGAAAAAAAATACTTTTCCAACCATATTGATTTTTTGTTAGTTTCGTGAAAGCTTAGAAAAAAATGATAAATTCCAAAAGTTGGATGGCCTTAAGAAAATTTGTAAGGTTTGCTATCATGTAGATTGTAATGAGACTTTTAACTCTATAAACTTTAAGTTCAATTAAGTCTCTTTGAGTATTCAGAGTAGATTTTATATATTTATTTGAGTGATCTATCAATACTAATAAAAGAAAATTTTTATTTAACACTTGTTACAATTCTAGACCTACTAAATTTTATTTTCCCGCTTCTATTTTCTAATAAATATTACATTAACTACAAATGATATTATTTAATTCTTTTCATATTACACATATAAACTTTTTTAAAAGAGATCTTTCTACAAATGCAATTCATAAAATTATATTTTTTTATAAATAAGAAATTTTTTCAAAAAGAATTTAAACTTTAAAAAACATATTATATTTTAAAACCTATGGTTTTTAAAAATAAATTCTTATGAAACAAAAGTAATTAAAATAGTTATAATAAATAAATTATTAAAAATGGCATTTTTAACAATCATTTGTTATGAAATAATTTGTTTAAAAACCAATTAAAAAACAAATAAATTTAAAAATAATTTAAAATATGATGTCATTATTTTATCACTAGTACGTAATATTAATCATATCTTATATCAAAAGACCGTTTTATAATTCATTAATTTTATTAATAACTATTTAATATTTTATTTATTCAACCCGTGTAACCCACGGGATGCTAACCTAGTTCTTTATATACTAAGGAATGATTGCAAATGGTTTGTGAGTGGATGAAAACAGAGTTAATTTTAATTTGTATATTTAAGAAATCACTGTTCAATCCTTACGAATTTTTTAATTTTTTTGAAAGTGTTTGTAAGTAGAGTGGAGAGAATATGTAATGATAAAAGTATAGATATTAAACATGATGTGAATGATCTTAGAGCATTCATACTAGCACTTTCTTTCCATGTCTATGATATAACTAAATATTATCTGTATAATATTATCTTTAGTAAACTCGTGTATTACATGGATTGAATAAAGAAAATATTAATATAAAAATTTATTAATTATAAAATGATATTATAAGATATGATATGGCTGAAATTATAAATGAGAAATAACATTAATAATTAGATCTTTTCCATTGATTTATTAAATTAAAAAAATGTTAAATAATATTATTAGTAATTAAGATAATTATTTAATAGGAGAGAGATAAGAGAAAATTTTGATGAATATGATTGTGATGTTGACACGTGTCATCTTAAAATAGCTTTTTATTAGAGTAACTAGCTTTAGTAAACCATGTATTACACAGATTGAATAAATAAAAAATTAATATAATAAATTTATTAAATATAAAATGATATTTTAAGATATAATATAACTTAAATTACGTATGAGAAATGAATATAATAAATAAAATAGTGATATCGAATTTTTAAAATATTGTTTTTAAAATTTTTTAAATAAACATTTTGTTTTAAAACAAATCGTATAAAAATACATTTTTTAAAAAAGTTTCTTACTACAACTCCCAAATTTGCTTAATTTTGTTTTTAAAAATTGACTTTTTAAAAGTATTAATTTATTTAAAAATAAACTTAATAAATAGATTTATTTCTTAATTATTAAATATTAAAAAATATTAAAATAATATTATTAGTAATTAAAATAATTATTTAATAGGAGAGAGACGAGAAAATTTGGTGAAGAGAATTGTGATTATGACATGTGACACTTTGATTTACTCTTTTATTAGAGTAAGAAGAAAAGAAAAGATAACTAAATATTACAATTATCTATATTTATCTCTAACTTCTATTTAATCATCCCCATATCATTCTTTATTTTTATCTCTATTCCACTAACAAACATTTATTTTATTATCTTTTTTTCTTGCACACTCACAAAATATATAGAGATCGATAAATAATAAATCCTTATGTTTAAAAAATTATAATTTATAATACTCGTAGGTTCCAGTAAAGATTTAAAATACAAGAATTTTTCTAAACAATAGAAATAAATATTTCGATGAAGATTTGAAATACAAAAAGTGTTTAAACAATAAAAATAAAAATAAAAATAAAGATAGATAGTCTATAGGAGCAAAACTCTCATGATCTCATATCAATAGGAATAAGAAGTGATTTGTGAGTCGGTGAGTGCGTTTTGAGATTTAGGTTAGTATTGAGTTATTTGGGCCGGCCAATTGGGCCTAAATCAGAAACAATTAAAAGGCATGGGTTGATCTAGGACTGTAGATGTGCACAAACCTGGACTTAAACCGGTTCCGGTTAATTTTGATCCCTTCAATTTGGAACCAGTTCGAGCTTAAAATTGAGTTTTATCCGGTTCAATTTGCTTTTGACCATTTAAAATCCATCTCAACGTAGGGTGTTACAACTTGATTTCAAACCTATGGGTAACGTTGGTTCACTTTTCATATCAGTTGAATACTGGTTTTTGGTTTTCGATGTAATATCTTTTCAATAGCAGGCTGGATCTTATTGTATTCTATAATAGTTGATCAAATTCTAACTTTTTTTAACTTAACTTTTTGATGATATAAACATCATCAGGTATTTTAGGAGGGATAGAAATACATTGTATAACTACTCGAGAAATTTTTTTATAGACCTTTCTATAATCTAACTGTTTCTTGACGTAAAGTTCAAGTATATATGCAATGTTATCCTAACTGCATCAAGAATATGTTAGAAGATTTTAATATGACTCGATAAGTACAAACGTTGTCATCCTATCACTAGATATACACTAGGATACTTAGTTTCCTAAAAAAGATGATAAAAGAAGCACTTGGTGCAGAAATATAATAGTTAAGCACGAACAATGCCCTAACATATATTGTAAATATCACAACACATGATAATACGTTTTTAGTACTTGTGTAAGCGAAATATAGTTCGAATCCAACATGGAGATATTGCAACATAATAAAACACATACCATAGTATTTTGTGGGACATGAGATTCAGGTCTTTTATACTAACAAATAGATGAGTCTTAGCTAGTTGGATATGCTGATGATGGGCATATATCAGATCCACATGAACTATAATCACAATCACTTACGTGTTCACATATGACAACATGGCAATTCTTTAGAATCCGACAAAGAATATTACGACAACAACATTATCAATTCACGTTAAACTTACAATAACATATAGTGCCAGTCAAGAATGCATGAAGCTAAGATCAATGATTCAACACATACAAGAAGATGCGGCCTAGTAGAAATCAAGGACACAAAGTTCATCTACAGAGACAATACTATAGTCTAAATTATAAAAGACTACACAGAAAATCAAGTCAAACAATAACTATGAAAGACCAAACTCCACATATTAAAAGCCGTATAACTAATCTAGTGATATCAGTTTATTGTCCTAGGACCCTAAGTAGAAGTCTAAACACTCTCCTAAAATATGTTGTATATAGTTTATAATAAAACAATTTGTAATAATATATCGAAATAGAAATTATTATAAAACTTTATTTAAATCGATCTTTCCCCTTTTAACTCCTCCATTTTACTTTTTTATTTATTCTTAATCTATTATATTAATAACTGTAAAAACGGGTACATGATATACAGATACGATGTACTTGTATACGTTGTTTCTAATATAATAAATGAGTCACTTACGTATCCATCTTACCTCTTCTTCCTCATCATACGATTCTCACGATCCTCAATGGTTCTAAAAAGAATGCGTCCCGAGTCCCGGCTTCCACTCCCGGTATCGGTATCGGTATCGGTCTCGGTCTCGGTCTCGGTTTTGGTCCTTCAAACCCAAAGGGTGTATATGTCTTTTCACAACAAATGGAGAAACCAAAGGGACGTTGATCTTTGACAAACTCCCTCTCTCCCCCCTCCTGTTTCATCCTCCGGTAGTTGAAAACTTTCCGGCGACTACCTGTGGATGATCACCGGTGATAATCATCCCAACTCTCCGGAGAACCCTTTACGCACAAAAATTCAACTTCTATGAGCCAAACAAACGCATACAGATCCGTTGATAGAGATCGGGGTGGGGTCGGAACTGTCAAGATGTTACCGCGATCGAGCTCTATGCTGCAGGAGAAGACGTTTAGATCTGGGGATAGTGGCGGAAGCGCGGCGGCGTTGAATTCTGGGCAACCGGAGAAGAGAATTACGCGGTCGAATCTGGTGGATCAGCTCAGAGAGTATCAAATTCGATCGAAGAATGATTGGGCGTCGATGTCGTTCTTTTCGTCCACTTCGAATGTGTCTTCTTCCAGGTGATGTGTGTGTTTGATCTGGTTTTTAGGGTTTCTGGATTGGGGATTGATTGTGTTTTGTAGGGTTAGGGTTTCTTTGATGTGGTTGTTGATGGTTAGATGTGTTTCTGCTTGAATCTTGGTACAATTAGGATTGTTTTTGCAGAAGGAAAGGTATCGTTTGAGTTTTTGAGTTGTAGTATGATCAGGAATGTAGTAATTTGAACATTGTTCTTGGATTCTGTAAGTTTTGAGGGAAAAGATTATAGTTGAAATGAAGTTTGTTTAAAATACTGGTTGTTTTATAGTGTAAATAATATGAAATTTAAACATCGAAGCTATGATTAACAAAAGTATTACCCAATATAACAATTACAACGCCATCATCTACGCTTATTTATCACTAAAGTCTAAGTGAAGCTGCTTCATTTACCCATGTTGGTTATTTTTTAATGATATGAGATCACATTGGTGGTAGGACTGCCATTATACAAATAGCAAAGGAGACTCTAGGGTCACATTGGGAAAGGCTAGTGTGCATAAGGAGTCCTGATAGTGGAATAAGGATGTGCAAGGCTATGTAAAGGACAAACACGAGAGTTTTAGGAAGATCTTGAGATGCACTAATGAGAAAGAGAAAGCGAAATTTAGGGAGAAATATAAAAAGGCCAAATGGGACATGAAGAGGGCAAGGTTTGAGGTAAAGAAAATATCCTATAAGGAGATATATAAGCACTTAGATGCTAATGATAATGAACATGAAATGTTCAAGATTGTTAAAGTTAGGAAGCAAATGAGCTAGGACTTGAGAGTCATGAAGTTAATGTTAGGTTTTTTTTCCTTGGTAAACTGTGACTGTTCAGAAAGATTTGGAATATCTCATTTGACTTATTAATGTGACCCATATTGAATGCCTTTGTAGGAAGCTTGCAGTATGTGTCATGCTGATTGCTGTTAATAGAACTAGGTTGTTTTTTTGTTAGGGCTGTTCTCATGAGAGATGTAGTTATACTTACTTTCTTTCTGATAATCATGAGAAACTGTTACCAGAACACCTATAAGCACCAACGCAACTTGCACTAGGCAGGTGGCCTTTTATGGGTTAAAAGCAGAAGCCAAATTTCTGATAAAGAGACTCTTGAAAGATGTAGGCTGTAATTTTTCTATATCTGATACCTTCATTAGAAGTAGTATTTTAATTTTCTTTTCACATAGATTGTTACTCGTGATAAAAACTAATTGCTATGTGGGTTTTTGGGATTGCTTATTTAAAACTCCTTTTAACTTTTGAAAGAAGATAAGTTGAAAGGATGTGAAAATGTGTTTAGATGGAGATGAAGATATGAGAAGGAGAAGGAGTTTTTGAGAAGTTAAAAATTCTAACTTCTCAAAACTCCTTTTGAGAAGTCAAAAGAAGGTGTAAATAAGCAATCCCAAACATGGCCTATATGATAACTCGCTTTAATTTTTTACTTTCCCAACCATGCCAGTACTTAAGTTCGATGCTAACAATTGGATTTTGCCAATTTGACTTCTTAAGTTAAGTAATTGAGTTTGTGATGCATGGAAAGTTGGAAGCATGAACAGTTGACAGTTGTGGCTATAGATTCAAACATCCAAGTAGATTCATACAACATCTATGCAAGAAAAGAGATACATTTTCACTTGTAACAGTACTTAATTTTCTTCTTTAAGAAGTGTTAGTTGTTATCTTTAACCTTCTGGGAAATTTTATAGTGACTTTTCATTAAAAATTTTGACAAATGTTTTTAAGTTTCAAAAAAATTTGATACTTTCTCTTACATTTGCGGTTAATGTAATTGCAAACTAAGTTTCCTCAACACTTTGAACAGAAATATATTTGGTGCCGAGAATTTGCAATAGAGTTGAACTTGGGAATTGTTATAAGATATGAGTGAGCCAAATTTCAAAGTATATCTCTTCCTCTCATAGTAATGTAGGGTGCATTTTGTTTTATTACTTTAATCATGGAGACTAAAATGTTTGAAGATGGTATCTTAGTGATAGTTTGCCTCTAGCTATTGCTTTTATTGCATACTTCTATCCTATCCATTTAATTTTTAGAAGTGCGCTTATTATATGAGAAGTATTGCTTATTGATTGCCATATCTTACACCTGAACATTTATACAACTCTTAGAATTCTTGTCCCTGAAATTTAATAAAACATGATGATTAATGTAGGGTGTGAAGGAATTGTATTGTCTATGATCTTAAGTTTTCACATCCATATTTGATATTTCTTTATATGATTATGATGATTTGATATTTTTTGGAATCTTTATTTATTATCAGGCGACATTCTTTTTGATATTATTCATCTTGTTTTTTTAAAGTATATCAGCATTCATGCATTAAATATATAACTTTTATAGAAATATTGGCTAACAAACCTCTCTTTTTGATTACTTGATGTGCAGGGTGGACGTAGTGGTGTTTGTAATATGGGAACTTGCAATTCTAGCTTTTTTCGTTTTCTCTGCAGTTTCATTGTATTTCAGGCATTTGAGACTTGGATTTGGTTTAGCAATTATCACATTGTTACTCCTAATATCTATGAAGGTAACAAAGAGAATAAAATTGGCCCAGAAAAAGAAACGTAGGATGCTTCTTCCTTTATCGATGTAGAAACTCTAAGCTCTTAACAGTTTCTTTTTGTAAATTGCAACAAATTTTTACCATTTATACGGTCTCCCCCCTTTTTTCGATATATTATGTTCTGTAATTGCAATTCAAGCAAATGATGATAAAGAATGGAATTTATTATGACCACTTTGATTATTTCATTGTGTTATTCAGGTTGCATCCGATTTTGGATTTTTTGTCATAATTTTTCAGGTATGCAGATCGTATGTTATGTAGAGGTGGCAAGGTGAGCGGGTCAAGCAGGTTGGATAACGGGTCAAACATCTTTTGACTTTTGGTCTATTCTCCTAACAAAACAGTGTTATCACAATTTAAAATAATAGTCGAAATACTTGACTAAAACAATTTAGAAGTTGTATGCTTAAAAATAGACTCTGTGAAACTTTTTTAACTTCGTGTACCCATTTAACCCGTTTTTTCCTAAAAAATTTTCTGAATGGACGCATTTACGATAAAACATGACCCAAATAGCCCATTTACAAGCATATGGGTTGAAATTGCCACCACTTGTGAGACTAGTTTACATTGTGGGAAATGAAAATAAGATGAAAATTTTATTATATAGACAGATGAACTCTTACATTAGCTGGGAATCATAAAGCTCTTATGTTGTACGATGGTTAATGCATTAGGTAGTTGTACTTCACCTAAACCTATTGTTCTTCACTCGGGCTTAAAGAAGTGAATCTCAATTCCTCGAGTCACTATCGTCCAAATGGCTCCAAAAACAAGTAGAACACTTAAGATCATCCCTAAGCACCCAAGGATCCAATTGAACCACCACATTTTGCTATACGGGTCGGGTTTCTTCATCACTATCCACATAAAACAAGGATATGCTAAAGTGATGGGCAATGCAATACCTCCAATAAGACCCGCTAGACTCGGTAAGAATGGGAGTGCGACCGCTACAAAGAATGCTAGCCCGCCGAAGAAAACCCGAGACCCGGCCCTGAGCCACCACGGGCACGGCCCGTTCATCTTAGTCACGTATCTTAATTCTAAGTTGTCGAAAACAGGCATTGCATAGATTTGGAATGATGTGAGACTGTTGATGATGACAAGGATACTCGTTAACTCTAGGATTGCTTTTGAAGTTGATTGCCCGTGGTATTTGTACAATGCGGTCAACATTCCTCCGGTTGTAGGCATCTGCATCGATATGTTTGTGCGTTAAGTAGTTGTACATTGTGCATTTAAAGTGGTAATTAAAGTGAGAGATGAGTACCAAGTTCCCATACGCCCAATAGCCACCAATGGCAAGAGGAAAAAGACACATTGCGATGATGGAATACGAGTACTTAACACCTTTCCACATTGGTACACGTGATGGCTTCTTTAGGCTTGAAGGCATTGTACCCTACAACAACATAACTTAATTATCATTTGATTCAATCCGTTCCTACAATGTTGTTAAAAGTAGAGTGTTCGAGCACCGCCAACTGCTCTAGTTAAGTTTATTTAAATCCGTTGTTTACTAGTCAGACCAGTTAGCTATCGAAACGGACCTTGCGGCTAGACAATATTGGCGGTAATTTCTAACCTGATTCACAAGTTGATGAAGTTTAGGTTGGCAAGTCGGGCAAGTTTGATTTAAATTATATTAATTAGTAATTATTATTGTAGTTAATTAGGATTCTAACAAGTTGGTTAGATCCTAAAGTTTAGCAATCCTAATTGTATTTAAATAGTTTTAGTTTTTAACACATAAACACGTAGTTAAGGTTTAGGGTTATGTTTGTAATTAAGTTTTAAATTTTTAAGCTTTTTTTGGTTATAATTAATCATTGGAAATTAGTCAATTATATTTGTTTTTTATATCCATTATGGAGTTGAGAGAATGCTTTAATCTTCTCTGTTTCTAATATCTCATTTACTAATTAACTTACAAATTCAGGCTTCATATCCAGATTATTTATGGTTTCATATTTTACCAACACTATAGACCCACATGAAAAGATCATATTTTTACGTCAAATTAGATACATACTTTTTAAAAAGTTTTGATTATATGATCTCATTTGGTTTTTAAATTTTTTTCTTCTAGTAATGACATGTAGCTCGTAAGTCAACAAGTCAGCTAAAACCTACCCCAGGCATTAGAGTATAAGACGTTGGCTATATAAATTAAGCTTTACATTGAAATTTCATTTTGGGGGCAAATAATAAAATCATAATATTTACTTTACTCAGTATTTTAGGAGGAATAAGAAACAATAAAAGTTATAATAGTAATTTGTTAGTGTAGTCAAATATTTAAACATAATGTCAATTTTAAATTAAAGGCAAGCTTTCAAATCAAATTGTACTGTAATATTAAATAGTGACTTTATTTATGTGTGACGTGATGAGGGTTATAAAGAGTTCTTGTAATGGGTCTCTATAACTTTAATAAAAGAAAACTTTATATATTCTAATGTATATATTAATATTTTCGGACACATAAAGTAACTTGAATTGAAAGAAAGGATACGCACCAAAAGAAAATTGTTTTGCTGATCGTGATTAAGGGTAATCATGCAAACTTTAACATATAATTAAAAATACGCCAATAGTTTTCTTTATTTCAATCTAAACAAGATTAAGAATTTTATCAATTTCTTTCTATATTTTCAACAAGATTAAGAAATTTTAGTGTACTAAATTAATTTAAAATATTTTTCATATAAAATAAAAATTATGCTAATATTTTTATAGTAACACTATCAAATCGTAAAAGCTAAAACATCCACCGATCCCCAACATAATAAACTACCCTAAAGGCAGACACTGGACTTATGACGTGTAGTTGATTGGATACACGTCTGATGCACCAAACCAAATCCAATCATCCAAACAAAATCATATTTTGCAATTTGCATACAAGTCTTAAAGATTCAAAATAGGTTTGCTAAATATATTCCTATTATTAAACATATCTTCTCATGATGTTTGATTCTTTTTTATAATCATATGCAACCATATAAGTACTTGTATATAAGCTTGTAAACGCCCAACTTGAACTTGCATATGCCCGTGTATGACTGTTTATATGTCTAAAGGATATATTGAAAGAAAATATAGGTGAGGTTCTTCTAGCAGCAAAATTTAAAGTTTGATATATTTACGGCTTTATTTACTCTTCAACAGTACCGAAGCTTGAACATCTCCGTAGGGGGGCGAACTCGATATTTATATAAAAATTTACACTACCGTGCAAAAATTTTACACTAATAGGCTAAAAATTAACACTACCGGCGCAAAAAAGAGGGGGGCGGCAACCCCCCGACCCTCACTATCCTCCGCCACTGCTCTTAAACTAGTGATAACATTACAACGTTCGAAAACATTTTTAAACAATTATAAACATATTAATTATGGAGAACATTATTATTTTTAGAAAAAGTTTACTAGAGTGAATTTTTCGTACGAAGTGTACAAAGTAATTACGCAAGAAGAAACTGTAAAGACGGAATGTAAAGGCGGAATTATAACACAAGTATTACAATTAATCACCCAGAGATGTAATTATCACGTAAGGTGGAATTATCACTCAAGAATGTATTTTTGTGTGATAATTCTACCGGTGCATGATAATATCACCCTAAGTGTAAAACTTCTTACGTGATTATTTTTTATTATTGTGTGACAACTTCATCACCAAACTTCGTATGGAAAAACACTTTGTATGGTAACTTTCCCTATTTTTAATTTTTTTTAACCAATTATACGTCAAGAACATAAACCATGCAATATATCAATAGTTTTTGCAAAAAATAAATCAACAAACCTGTATTTCAAGCACCAAATTATGGCCTCTAAAAGCAAAAGCCACGATGCCAAGAGCATTTAGAACATCAGAAACCCTAGCAACTTCAGACACCTTCGGTGGCTCATTCGATACACCCTCAGGCTGGCCTTCAATCACCGACACCACCCATATTATTATGCAATATGAGACTGATGCAATTGCCCCAATTAATGAAACTCCAGCAACGGAGTTCAAGTTTGGCAGTTGTGATAACACAACTGCCAAACATGTGAAAACCAGGTACCACTCGATCATCGATAATGGTGTGTCGTTTTTATCCTCCCATGCATTCCCCACCATGGTGTTGAAAAGAAGTTTCATAGTTGCTCCTCCGATCATGATTAGGGTTATGCATGTCCCGCTCGAGAGGTAAATTGTTGGTATTAGTGTCATTAACTTCCCTAATTTCTCACCTGAATCATACAATTATATATAAATAATTATCATAGAATATCAAAACTCACATAGAATAAGTAAAAATATATCTAATCAAATCATATCTTTTGGTTACTAGTAAAGAAAACGACAGTAAACTATATATTTTATGTGATGATTAATATCATACTATTATTTTCTTTGTTGTGTATAAGGGTTACTTTTATGAAGTTAAACTTTTTAAAAAGAAGATTACCAAAAGTCGCCATGGAAAGCCAAAGGTATCTACTGTATCGAGCTCCAGAAGGTGATTCATGGAGTTGAACAAGAAGCCAAAGTGTGTACATTTGCCACACAAAAATTGTAGACAAACTTATTATCCCCCAAACCCTGCAAATTAATTCATAACACAAGTTCAATTGATGATAATTTTAACTAATTTGTTTTAACAAATTCATTACTGCAATTTAGAATTTTTGTTCTATCATCTTTTTTATATATGTGACAGTTTGTCACCGGAAATTAACATTCCCAAATTTTTACGAACATAATTTAATTAAAACTTGCGAACGACAACTAATTTAAATTTAGTAAGTGAATTGTAAAATTAGCATATTTTACTATTTTTTTTTCAAAACTGAAATTTAAAATTATTTTGATTTCATAAATTTGGGAGGGGTTTGTGACGTTACAGTTAATATAAAATTTTAATTTATTATTTTTAACTTCTTCAACCTTTTTGCCACCAAAATGGACCGTTAGTAAATTTCAAGACTATTTTACAATTGTGTAAACCACTAAGAAGTTTCAATCACTTAAAAATATGAGTCTTAAAAACTTAATAATCAAACTAACCAGCCAAGTGCAGTGAAGGCAAGAGGAAGCACAAGAGCTTGAATTCCGATTCCGGAGCTAAGCGTATGAAACGCGGCATAAACCGCGTTTCCATTCCTTGATTCGGTGATGGGAAGCCATTCGTCTTGCGGGTTTAGCTTGGTGAACTCTAGGTACTCTTGCATGCTAGCCATGGCCTTCTTCATGGGGCTAGCCAACGGTGTCATCACGCGTGTGACAAACGGGCTCTTCGGGGTCATTGGAATCGAATTGGCTGGTGAAGGTGATTGGAATTGAGATGATGGTTGAATCGAGATCATTGTGTGAGTAGGAGTTGTTTTGTTTGTGTTTATATCAGTCATCTGAGTTGACTCGGATTAATATTATTGATGAACTCGGATGAATGTTTAGATTTTCAACTGATAGTTGAAGATTTAGATTCGAACTTGTGAACTTTGGATGTTGCAAATATGTTTTTCCCCTTCACACACACACACACGTTGTATGGAGTAGTAGAACTTGTGAAAGGATCTTGCTATTTATAGAGGGAAAAGAGAATACTTTCTATTTTCTTGGTGAGTAAATAATAATAGGCTTCAATTTGCAAATGTTTTAACTAATGAAAAAGATGTTTTTATGTTTGTTGTACCTAAATAATGATTTAATAAACGATCTCTTTCGATTATATGTATCTACTTTATTATCTGTATATATCGTGTGACAACACACTTTACGTTTGTGTATTATTTATTTTAGTTAAAATTGTTTTTTCTCACCGAGTTTTGATAAAAATAGTTATATTCTTTCAAAATATTAAAAATATCATTTTATTTTTAAAAGTCTGTTTTAATTTTAGTCAAACAATTTCATTAGTTATTTAACTTGAATCTAAAATGTAAAACTTTAAAATGAAATTGA
The DNA here is from genome assembly GCA_018326385.1 of Flaveria bidentis. NCBI lineage: Eukaryota > Viridiplantae > Streptophyta > Magnoliopsida > Asterales > Asteraceae > Flaveria > Flaveria bidentis. Next base: position 2,909 of record BJCM01206813.1, on the reverse strand, counting down.
AACAAGTAATAAAAATATTTGACTAAATTGAAACATGTGATGAATATTTTAAACTGAAATTAATGTTTTTAAATTTTTAGAGCAAATTAATTACTTTGATCAAATATTAATAACAAAATTGAAATATATCTTTATTTTATGCAGTAATGTAATACGTGGCTACATGCAATAACACACAATATTTATTTCTTTTGTTGCATTTGCTCATATTGCTTAATTTCCTTTTTAATTACCTATTGGATACATTTTTAGTCTTTCATTTCCTATCATTCAAAAACAATGTAAGGCTATATACACCCAAAACGATAGCCTCATATTGAATTTAAATTTGAAATCCTAACAAATAATGAAGTTGGGAATAAAGTTAAAATCAAATAAGTTAACTAAATTCTTAGTCGATATTTTGATGAGAAAGGTATATGGATACACCATGGATCGTCGATTTCTACTTTTATCGTGTTATACTTCCACCGTCTAATAAATGAAGATAATTTTAAATTAATGATTATTGTGTTGACTCGTTAAATATTTGTTGTTGAGTGATATGATATTTTTGTATTGTCAAAACAACAAACCTAACTTTTCATTTCCATCATAAAATAAATTCTTAATATTGCACCATTTTAATCTTTGCCAACAACATCAATGTAACAAGTTAATAGTTGAACATCATCATCTTAGGTCAAGTTAAGATTATTTTCAGGTGTTTATAATCTTGATGATGTGATGTCACATGTTAGCAATACAATCAAATCTTGGTATAATAATAAGGCTAGTTTGTATTACATGTTTTTGTCAACAATGAAAAAGTTGTTAGAAAAAACCTAAGCTAATTAGCACTTTACTATGTGTTTGTATCATCCTATTTTGTCAAGCTATAAACCTTTAGTAAAGTGATTATATCCGATTTCCACTAAGATATTTCTCTATAATGAAAACATGTAGTACAGCCTAGCATTTCGTGTTGCTATTGTTGCATTATATTTTTAACATTAACACTATATTATTATGGTCCAAATATCATTTAAACGTTTTCAACTTATAATAAGTCGAGGACATATGACCAGCAACTTTTCAATGTATTGTTCATAAGTACATGCTCGTAGAAATGTATTGTTCTATTGTATGGATGTTTTGATGTTAAGAATGCAGTAATAAAAAGAGACGTGAGGTCAGGAAATAGAGGTGCGACGGTAGTAATAAAATAGGTGTTAGGAAAATTGTAACATGAAGGTTTGCTAGTGGTTATCATGAGATATAATTTATCTTTACGTGAAAAGTGTAATTTTTAGGTTGAGTAGAGCATGTGATTATCACATAAGTTGTCACTATATATCTTGCACTCCTCATATGGTAAATAAAATTCATTGCATATAAGCATCGATCATGCAACATGTAAGTAATTTTAGAGTATTAGACGATACAACATTCCTAATAGGACTCTAGAAATAACTGATATGGTCATTCATGAGTTTGCATTTTATATGTATCATGTTTCCAATTCAACCAATTTCCTAGCATGTGTCGCAACCTTGAAGTTGGCTTGAATAAGAGCAAAATCTATTTAGCAAACAAAACCTCTTAAACTACAGTTTAGCAAGCAAAATATAATTCTATTAATCTCACACCAGAAACCATTATGAGATTAACATTAATAACTTCATCTCACATGAATAATTGGCCTAGATATTACAGATCAGTCACAAACCACAACTAGGCTTGCTATTTCAAATACATCTAATCTCGATTAAGTGGATTTCACGTTGGATTACCCTTTTTAGTTATGATCACCGATACATTATGATCTCTCCAATATATGTGTAGATATGCACACACACACATACACAATGTCTGTTGAAATGAGTGTTTTAGCGAGACTTATACCAAAGTCAATTTTTGTTATATGCAAGAGGAATTAATTGTTTCGTCTCAAAATAGAAGCTTGTTATGTTGTAAAGCCTTGTGTTATCATTTCCATCTCCAAACACAACTTAATTACGTCGACTTATATATTAATTTGCTTCAAATAACCATTTAGTTACAACAAATTAATAACCATTTAAAATAAAAGCAGAAAATTGTCTTTTTTATATGTTTTCTTAAATAAAAACATGGTTACAAAAAAGGAAATAAATAATGGGAATGGTGGGGGTGTTGGACGAGCTATAAAGTAGTAGCCTTTTGACTGAATTGTGGCTGCTCTTAGCCTTGTGTTTGGTTATTTTTTTTCTTTGTCAGTTTCCATCACCTATGAAAGTTCTATATCTTTTCTCTTATTCTAATTCATCATCTTGTTGTAAAAGATTAACATATATTATACAGGACAATTATCAACATGACTTATACTATGTGAAAGCACACAAATTGCACTAGTACTTAATGCATTGTCAATCATCAATCACTTTTATTAATTCGCAATATATCCTTTCAACTTTAATTGAATTTAATATATATCCCTTATATAATTTTTTTTTTCTAACAAGCTTTTCACACATGACATACTTACATTATCATCTTTTATTAATTATTTTATACCTGTTAAAATATGATGTTGTTTAGATTCTGAATATATAGTTGCTATATATATTTATTTTTATTTATGTTTACGTATAAATGTTATCTGAAAATTGAATTGTATATAGTAATTTACAAGTGATAGAAACACAAACTTAGAAACCATCAAAGTTATTTCAATGGTTTTTTATAGAAATTTTCTATTTATAGCTTTTAAAATATGATTTATATAAATTTAGAATTTGCCGCCGACCAATACTTATGTTTATCAACTTATTTATTTTAACAATACCATCTTATGAATAGTAATGTTTAATTAAAAAAACAAAGTACCAGTCAAAACTAATTCGAATTCATTTTTCTAATTTTAAATAAATATGATTTTTTTAATTCTA
>BJCM01206812.1:0-11530 GCA_018326385.1 Flaveria bidentis | reverse complement strand
AGGTTTTCTAAATATTGCATTTGTAGTGGAACAAATTATAAGGATATTTTGTTGATGAATTTTATTATTTGTATTGTTATTTAAATAGGTTTAAGTAACATTAAATAATAAAATGAAAGAATCATTTAAATTAAAAGGGGTTTAATTTAAATAATGTACATGACCTTTTAATGTGTGTTTTTTTTTAAAAAACTTTGGGTGGGAAAACCCATTCTAGAAGGCTGATTTTCGGCCTCTAAATGGTCCAATGGGATCATTTCGTTTTGTCTTGAAAACACACATTAGAAAGAGTGTGAAAGTGACCTTTCCACACACATCATTTCACACAAAAGAAACTTTTTCTCTCCTCAAAAAGCTCTTAGCCAGCAGGATCTTTTTAGAGGGTTTTGGATTGATCTTCGTGTTCTTCTCCCTAGCAAGAAGGTGTTTGCTATAGTGCTTGGGGTATACAAGCTTGAGAGGACCTCTTTTTGGTGCCTTGGTCGTTTTCTTGGTCCATATCATCCTCCATATCCGCCCTTTCGCTGCTAGAAGGTAGTTCATGGCAGCTTCTTTATGGTTGTCCATATTGTATGTTTATGTGTTTCTATAGCTAGTTATATTCACATATAAATATCCTTTGTAACTGGGTTTGTTTGTAACTTTATGATATCAAAATAGAACTCGATTTTTCAGTTCATAAGTTATGTTATTAAGTTCATTTCCGCTGCGTTTTCCCAATGTTTAATGGTTAAACTATGTTTATGTTCTAACAAACCCAACAGGACTGTGAGATGTTACAATTGTGGAGAAATTGGCCACATAAGCAGGGACTGTAAGATGCCAAGGGTGGAAGGTTCGGGAGTGAAGAGGACCGGAGGAGAAGGATAGAGGGCGAACGCAGCGCCTACAAGATTATGCAGGAGGAGGCTAGGGCGTACCCCCAATGTTGTGTGAGGTATGTTTCTAGTAAATCAATCTTTAGCCTTTGTGTTATTCGATTCTGGCACTGGTAAAAGTTTTATTCCTACTGCTTTTGTGCTAAAGTGCATGTTAGTAGTAAGAATATAGATAAGCCCTTCGATGTGGTCCTAGGAGTGGATTGTTCGGTGGACTATGAAGCGGACATTGTGTGTCGCAAAAGATGATACGGTTGACAGCGCTTGGCGGGATCACGGTGACGGTTTAAGGTGATCGAGTCACGACGATTCTGAAGGTGATGTCAATGATGGTGGCAGGAAAGTGCATGAGGCGTGGACCCTGACTGAATCAATATTTCAGATTCATTGAGCTTGGATCTTAGGATTCATCTTGTTCAGATCTAGAAATCAAAATTAAGATGGGTGGACGTGTGTGAATCAAAGAACAAGGAGATGGATAATAATGTTATGATTTCATTGATGTTGATAAACAAGTTACAATGATAATCATATATGGCTGGTGGAATCAAACCCATCCAAAGGAGAGGATTTCTCCTTAGATGATGATTTACACCATGAGAAACACACACAAAACCCACACTTGCAAAAATGCACTAGTGGGTCTATTTATACTAGTATTACAACATAACCTAATTTTGACTTTCTAATTGTCTTGATGATGACTTTGTCATGTTGAATTGTCTTGTTTTTGTTGTAATCAACTTGGTCTCTGAACTCGTACAATAAGATCTTCAGTTGGCTGTAATTATGATTTAGTAAGCTTCAGTTTATTATATTGTTGAAACCCAACAGACAAAATGCTTGCTTGGCTGATGTAAGGAATGTGAGTACACTAACATCCCAACTATCAGATGTACCAAAACCCGAGTAAAGATTATTAGTGGTCGGGTATGAAGCGTGATAGGGTGGAGTACGGGAGTAAATGTCTTACTTGTTTACAAGTGAAGGCCGAGCACCAAATGTCGTATGGGAAGTATTGAGGTGATCGAGGCCACGACCAAGAAGCTCGAAAGGATCAAAGCCTTGATGAAGGTATCCAAAGATAGACAAGAAGTCGTGTGTGGATAAATGACGTAAACCGATTGAACTCCAGGTGGGAGATTGGAAAAAAGACGAGTCAGTATCGCCCCTGATTATTTAAGGAATGACAGGTTTCGGGGACGAAAACTAATAAGGTGGGTGGACTTGTAACGCCCGTAAATTTTCTTTAAAGCTAACGAAAGAAGAAAAGAAATAAAGTCCAAAGTCGAGGGACCAAACTCGCCAACAAGAGAAACTTGGATGAGTGGAAGTATAAGAGGGGAGGATAGCCCACACCCTCCCCATTCTTGCAAAACTCAGCCAAAGAAGAGAAGAGAAGGAGAAAAGAGGAGAAACGCTTGGTTCGGGTGGATTCGAGCGTGGAAATCGAAGTGTAGCGGGTCAAATCGAATCTGTACTCGACGAGATCAATTATGTGAGTTCTAGAACCCCTCATTTACACATTTTTAAATGATTTTGGGGCTGGAACACATTTGAAAACCCTTTTTCGAGTTTTTGGGTGTAAACCCGTTTTTGTATGTATGTGTATGTGTATGATTCGTTTGGGGCTTGATTTTGGGCTTGGTTTGCTTGAATGATTTCATGGTATGCTTCATTGAGGTTTAGAATGGTTTATTTGAGCTTAAAAGAGGTTTGGAAGAGTTTGGAGGTCGAACTTGGCGGCTGCAGTTCTGGAAGGACTGCATTCTGCACCCAGCTAGGGCTATGCGACCGGAGGTCCATGCGACCGAATGGCATGCGACTGGGGGCCATACGCATGAAAGGGGTGCGATTGAGGTTCATTCGTGCGACTGAGAGTTATACGCATGAGGTCTATGCGACTGAAGGAAATGCGGATGAAGGGCATGCGACTGAATGAAATGCGGATGAAGGTCATGCGACTGGAGTCCATACTCCTGGGAGTCGTGCGAATGAGGTCCATACGCATGAAAGGTGTGTGACTTAGGGCCATTCGCATGACTGGAGGCCCATTCTCCTGAGTGTTCTCACATGCATGGAAGACCATGCGACCGAATAGGGTCCATACACCCGAATGACCATAGTATTGTCTAACTTTCGGGAAGTGAGGATGTAGGCTCGGACCTCCGGGGTTGTAGATGATGTGATGGGCATGGACGATGTAAGATGATCTATGATGATAAGCTGATGATGATGTTGAGGATGCATGTTGATGTGTGATGTCGTATGGTTTTATATGATGTGATGTCGTGTTATTGTGCAGGTTGTGTGTTATGCATGATGTATGTTATGGGTGTGTGATGTTGCCTTGTGTGATTGATGTTTTATGTTTATATGTTCCTTATTATTATGTATGATCGTCTTCCAGTGGTTTGCGTTAAACGTTAATGAATGTAATGAAAGTTTTATGTAACGTAAAGTGGAAGGTAATGAAAAGAGGAACGTAGTGAATGAATGCAAGCGTGAATGAATGAATGAGAGTAAGGATGGCTTGCAAGGGACAGAAAGGAGGTTCATGACTCACTGAGAGTTGTTAGCTCATTTGTGTGTGTATTTATAGCTTGTGATCTTGGCTAACTCATAAGGGGACATAAACACAGTGGGGGTTTAGTTTTGGTAACTACTCGGATACGTGTGATGTGGTATTTACTGTGTGCTATGTAGCGTGCGATGTTGGCTACCTCATGTGGATTATGTAGCGTGCGATTTTGGCTAACCCATGAGATGGCGTGCAATTTTGGCTACACCCCAAGAGTTCTCACACACACGGGGGGAGTCGGTCTTGGTGACCACTCCGTTGGTGCGATTTGTGCGATATGTACGATGGATAACATGAGGGACTATAGACATAATAGGAGTTTAGTTTTGGTAACTGCTTCGATACATGCGATGTGGTATTTACTGTGTGCTATGTAGCGTGCGATTTTGGCTACCTCATGTGTGCGATTTGTGTGATATGTACTTCGGGTACGATGATGCAAGGGTGCGATTTGTGTGAAAAATGCGATAGGTATGAGATAGACGAATGAAAGAAATGATGTTACGAATGGAGCAAAGGATGAAGTAGCGTGCGATGATTAAGGAATAAAGGATGTAACGAATGTAAAGAAGATAATAATTATATTATCTCTGTGTATGTATGTTGTGTGATCGCGTACGAAATTAACGAATGGTTTTATAAGGAAGTAAAGAATGTTTTCTTTAAAACTAGAACTCACTCAACAACGCTGACTTTGATGTGTTTCCAGTTGGCAGGTATGTTGCTGAGGATGGCACGGGGCGACTACTTAACTCATTTAGGATGGCATCCATTGTTATAATGCTTTTGTAATGAAATGTAAAATGATATTGTGTAATGAACGGTTGTATTATTTTGCAAAAGCAATTTGATGAAATGAAAATGTTTTTTTTAATGTTTCCACTGCGACGCTTTTATGTAAGATGATAAAAATATATGTTTTGTTTGCGATGAATGACCAGCTGTAAGCATCCCGGGAACGGGGCCTTACTGGCATGGACATAGTGCCAACCTGGGCTACGTAAAGGATGTGGATACGCCAACACCACAACTGTCTGATGTACCAGTTGTGTGTGACTTTCCGGATGTGTTTCCTAAAGACTTACTAGGAGTGCCACCTGACCGTGAGATCGAGTTTCAGATTGTCCTGTTACCCGGTGCCCAGCCAGTAGCAAAAGCACCGTATCGGTTGGCTCCAACTAAGATGAAGGAACTGATGGAGCAATTGTAGGAGTTGCTTAATAAAGGGTTCATTCGATCGAGTATCTCTCCTTGGGGTGCTCCATTCCTGTCCATGAAGAAGAAAGACATTAACATAAGGAAGTGTATAGACTACCGTGAGCTTAATAAGTTTACAGTGAAAATCGGGTGCCCTTACCAAGAATTGATGATCTATTTGATCAGCTCCTAGGTGCTAGTTAGTTGTCGAGGATAGACCTTCGATCTGGTTATCACCAGCTAATGGTGAAGGAGCAGGATATTCCTAAAACAGCTTTTCACATGCGATATGGACACTACGAGTTTCTTATTATGTATTTTGATTTGACCAATGTGCCAATTGCTTTTATGGACATGATGAATCGAGTGTGTCAGCCGATGTTGGATAATTAGTGATTGTGTTCATTGATGATATCCTGATTTACTAAAAAAGCAAGAAAGAGCATGCCGGTCATATTCGGTAGGTTTTGGAGACGTTGAGAAGAGAGAAGTTATATGCTAAGTTCTCCAAGTGCGCGTTCTGGTTGCGCGAAGTTGAATTCTTCGGTCATATATTGAATCCTGAGGGGATTATGATGGACCCGAAAATGGTGGAGGCGGTGATGAAATGGAAGCCACCAAAGACGCCATTCGAGATTCGTAGTTTCTTGGGTTTGGTGGGCTATTATAGAAGATTTATTCAAGACTTCTCTAAGATAGCTTCTCGATTGACTAAGTTGACCCGTGAGGATGTGAAGTTTGTATGGGGTCAAGATCAGGAAAAGGCTTTTGAGGAGTTAAAGGCGAGGTTAACTCAAGCTCCTATCCTGTCGTTACCCGAATGAAGTAAGGATTTGGTGGTTTATTCAGACGCTTCTTACTCGAGGCTGGAATGTGTGTTGATGCAAAGGGGAAAGGTTATAGCCTATGCATCCTAACAGTTAAAGGTTCATGAGGTCAATTACCCTACTCATGACTTGGAGCTAGCAGTTGTGGTCTTCATGTTAAATATTTGGAGGCACTACCTATACAGGATGAAGTGCACTATATTCACTGAGCACAAGAGCTTGAAGTACTTCTTCGAGCAGAAAGACTTGAACATGAGGCAAAGGAGATGGTTGGAGCTCATTAAAGATTATGATTGCAAGATCCATTACCATCCGGGCAAAGCTAACGTTGTGGCGGATGCCCTTAGCCGAAAGAAGAGACCCGAGCGGATTCGGGTGAAGGCTTACCAGTGGTTCATGACCACTGATGTAATGAAGCAAGTTAAAGAGTTTCAAGATGATGTATTGAAAGAATATCATCTTAGATCTGAAAGAATGAGAGGTCTGGTTGCAGAATTAGGAGAAAACATACTCAGTGTTAGAACCCGGTTCTGATGAATGTGGATTCCTCGTTTTAGGGATCTACGTGTGAGATTATGGATGAAGCTTATAAAACTCGATACTCTATTCATCTCGGTGCTATCACCATGGAGTTTATTACAAGTAAAGGCCGAGTATCAGAAGTCGTATGGGAAGATCCAATATTTGCATATACCGGAGTGGAAGTGGGAGCATATCACCATGGAGTTTATTACGAAGCTACTACGTACCACGCAAGGCTACGATGCTATTTGGGTGATAGTTGATCGTTGGACAGAGAGTGCTCACTTCCTACCGATCCGTGAGACATATTTATCCGATAGGTTGGCGGATCTATTCATCAAGGAGATTGTGACTCGTCATGATTTGCCAGTGTCTATTGTGTCTGATCATGATACCCAGTTTACATCTAAATTTTGGTAGAAATTCCATGATGTGATGGAGACGAGGTTACTCATTAGCACAACTTATCATCCTCAGACAGATGGTCAGTTGGAGAGCACGATTCAGACGCTGAAAGATATTCTTTGGGCATGCGTTATTGATTTGCGAGGAAGTTGGGATGACCACTTACCGTTAGCTGAGTTCCCATATAACAATAGTTATCACGCAAAAATTGACATGCCCCCTTATGAGATGCTATACGGTAGGAGATGCAAAAAACCCGTTTGTTAGGGTGATACTAGTCAGAAAGAGTTAGGGAGTATTAAGGTGATTGAGGTTACGATCGAGAAGCTCGGAAAGATCAAAGCCTTCATGACGGCAGCCAAAGATAGGAAGAAGTCATATGCCGACAAGAGACGTAGACCGATTAAGTTCCAGGTGGGTGATATAGTCATGTTGAAAGTCTCACCTTTGAAATGTATCATTTGGTTTAGAAAGCGAGGCAAGTTGAGCACAAGGTACATAGGGTCTTTCCGAACCATTGCTCGAGTAAGAGAGGTGGCCTATAGATTGGAGCTACCCGATGAGTTAAGTGAAATTCACCCAATATTCCATTTATCTCATCTTAGAAAATGTTTAGCAGACGAGGAAATGATTGTACCACTAGAAGATATCGAAGTAGATAAACGGCTCAATTATGTGGAACAACCAGTGGCGATCATTGATTGTATGGAATAAAGTGGTTCCTCATGTGCGTGTACAGTGAAAGCACAGGAAGGGATCTGAGTCTTCGTGGGAGATGGAAGAGGAAATGAGACAGCATTACCCACGTTTGTTCGAGGAATAACATGTTTCTGGGACGAAACCTGAACGAGCATGGTTGTTTGTAACACTCGGTTATTATTTTAAAGATATGAAAAAAAGAAAGAATAAAGGTGAAGAAAAAGAAAGACACATAAGAAAACCCAAGTTGAGGGGTTAAATGTGTCAAAAAGGACAAAAGTTTCAAAAAGTGGGGGTAAAAGGTGGCATGGCCACCCATGTTGTCTACACACCCTTTCATTCGGATATTTTTAGAGAGAGAAAGTGGAGAAGAGCTGAAAAACTCTCGGGTTTTGAAGTACAAGAAGAAGAAATTCGAATTCAAGGTAAGAATTCATGAGTTTATGATGTTCTTAACTGACCTTAGCCTCGGTTGTATGTTTATGTATGTTTGTGTGTTTTCAGGTGTGTGTTTGGTGGGTTTCTAGGTGTGACCTTGTAGCAAACATGTTTTGAAGGAAGTCTTACCCAAGAGGTTGCTAAGGTGAGTTCTAGAACCCCCTTTTTACTGATTTTAGATGATTTTGGGGCAGGAAACACATATGTGAATGTTTTATAAAAACAATGGGTATTGCACCCGTATGTTATGTGTGTGTGTTTACGGGTGGGGTGTGATTTTAGGTGTGTTTATGATCGTGATAATTCTATGTTCTTGTTTTGATGCTTAGAATGTAAGATATAAGCTTAGAATATGTTGATTAGGACAAACTATGATGATTGATTGTAAGTGTTGACTGCCCATGCGCCTAAACAGTGGCCCATGCGCCCAACAGAAATAACTGCCTAAGTGTTCCCAAGCGCCCAAAACCCCATGTGCCCAAATAGTGTTCATGCACCTAGAATTAGGCTGAAATTGACTAAGTGTCTAGAAGCCTAAGGATTCCCATGCGCCTAAGCACTCATGCGCCTGCATAGTGCCCATGCGCCTAGGAATTTGCCCATAATTGGATAAGTGTTGCCCATGCGCCCAGAAAGGCCATGCGCCCAGAAAGGCCATGCGCCCAGAAAGGCCATGCGCCCAGAAAGGCCATGCGCCTACATAGTGCCCATGCGCCTAGGACTTAGCGTATTTTTCTGAATTTTGGGGAAAATGTAAAGTGTAGGCTTTGACTTGGGAGGTTCCTAGGGGGTATGTAAGTTGACTTTTTGAAGTCATAGATGATGTGATGGGTGAGGTATGATGTGATTTGATTAATGATATGTGATTGATGCTTATGCATGATGATGATATATGATGATTATGTATGATATGTTCCTTATTACGTATGACGACGCGACTTTACGTGGTGTGATTATGATAATGAATGTAAAGTATTATCTTAATGAAGTGAAATATTTAAGATAATGAAAGTGGAACATAATGAATGAACGAATGAAAAGTCTTTTAAGCAAATGAAAGGAGGTTCACAACTCATTGAGAGTTGTTATATCAACTATGTGTCTACAGCGTGCGATTTTGGCTAACCCATAAGGGTTCACACACGGGAAGAGTTAGTCTATGTGACTACTCCATACGTGTGATACATGTGGTATGTGCGATATGGGGTCCATGTCGCTTAACCTTAGATGATGTAGCTTTGTGCTCAAGAGGGGGGTTAAGCATACGACAAGACCTAGATAGAAGTGAAAGATAATAAATGTATGAAAAGTGTGAAATGTGCGAAATGTACGAAATGAACGATAATGAAGATAATAATTATAACCTTGATATACGTATGATGTGTGACAACGTGCGATAGTAAAGAAAATATTTTTACGAATGAAAGGTAATATAATGTTTTTATCAAACTAGAACTCTCTCAGCAACGCTGACTTTTATGTATTTCCAGTTGGTAGGTAATGGTTGCTGAGGATGGCATGAGGCGGCTACTTGACTCATTTTGGATGGAATTCTTTTGTATAATATTTTCGCATTTTAATGCGAACAAACGATGTTTTGTAACGAATGTTGTATTAATTTGCAAAAGCATTTATATTGAAATGAAAAGTTATTTTAATGTTTCTACTGCAATGTTTATTAAAGTTAATGTATTATATATGTTTTATATGTGATGATTGACTAACTGTGAGCGTCCCGGGAACGGGGCCTTACATTCTTTGAATTCGATACGGTGTTTAACTCTTTTAATATTCTAGTTTTCGACAATGATGTGTCTATCTCCAATGTAAAAACACATATCATTCCTCCAACTCCAATACCTGTCATACCTCAAGACCCTCGTTACATCTACAAACGATGCTACATCAGTTGATATTGCATCTTCATCTTCATCATTTGACCTTCCACCTCCACCTATTTCTGCATCCCTTCCCTCCAAACCTACATCTACCTCATCTCAACTGGTATCACATATCTCTCCAATTAACTCTACCTTACCATCAACCTCAACTTCACCCATCCATCAACAACCAATTAGCCCAGCTTCTTCAAATAACCTACCCATGCCCTCTGATTTCAAAATATGAAAGATCATCCAGATGATAATATCATTGGATCTATCACCGCTAGAGTTCGGACGTGGAGTCAATCTGATTTTATTAAGGTTTGTTTATTCTCTTGTTTTATATCCCAAATTATCCCAAAGAATGTTCATGCGGCTCTTCAGGACCCTTGCTGGGTTGAATCGATGCAATAAGAGCTAAAACAGTTCAGGAAACTCAAGGGGTGGACCCTGGTCGACCTTCCACCAAGCAAATGCCGAATCGGCACGAAATGGATGTTCAAGAACAAACTGGATGACCGTTGAATTGTGGTAAGAAACAAATCCCGATTGGTGGTCCAGGCTTTGCTAAAGAAGAAGGGATTGAGTAGATTGACCTGACAGCTTGACCCGAGTTGCTAAGATTGCATAGAGCGACATTTAAAAAAAATATTTTTCCCGGGGGAAAATTCTTTTAAATTTTTTGGGAAAAATATTTTTGGGGTGTTTAATTGTTCAAAATTTTTAATAAATCGTCATCTCTAGAAGACTTTAAATCAGATAATCTCACAATGGCACAAAGCCGGTTTGACTTTTTTGCATGTACAAAGAAAGAAAAATTGTGAGATTTAATTGATCAATTTTTAAAGGTAGCAAAAAAACTAAAGAAGCATGTTCTAGATCTCAGTAATCATGAACAAATTCAAAAGCTTCTTGACTCTCTTTCATCTGTATGGAATCATCAAGTTAAAATGTCTGAAGCAAGAAAGAGGTTATGTCGACACAAAACTTATGGATATGATCAACATACTAAAATCTCTCGAGCTGGACATCAAAAGAAAGGAATTTCAGCAAGTTGTGTTCCCACATCAAACCAAATCGCTTAATACTGATCTTGTTACTTCTGTAACAAGCATACTTGATTACAAAAGCAAGATGATTGAAAAGATGAAAATATTGAGAACTAATTTTGATTCCACTGTTAAATTCGAAGAAAATATTGAAGCTTTGAGAGTCAACAATGGTAGTAAACCAGAGTCTGTGAGAACCGATGATGCTAAGGTTGGAAAAGCTGATAATAGAGAGAAAGAATCTGAGGTTGATGAGATTCTAAAGGTCAAAGAAGAAGAACAACAAAAACTCACAAAGATTTGCAACTGTGAAAAGAGCTTAGCTGCAGAACGAACTATCATGGGTGTTCCTTATGAGACTGTTCAGGATATGTGTTCTTCTTCTTGTAGAATCCGATTATTTGGAATCTATAAGGCAAACAGATTGTTATTAGAAAATGAAAAAGAATTAAAAATAATCAACCAGGAATAAAAGAAAAATGAAATTGCTTTTTCAAGGAAACTTAATGAAGCATTGGCTGAAAATGATCTTTTAAGAAGAACGATTTTGGAGCGTAACGTTGAAATTAATATTTTGAGAGAAATGGTTGTTTTAACTCAATTTGAAATGACAAAGATTCAAAGAAAGCTTGACAAATGGACCCTTTCACACATGAAAAAGGTTGAGCTTATTGCTAAACAACAAGGGTGTGGGTAAAATATGGGATTGGATATAAATCTGATAGTGAAACTGAATTTAATTCAGTTCCACACCCTTTTACTTTATGTTATTTACCTATCCCCAAACCTCATCCTTAAAATGATTTGTTTGAACAACCTACTAATATTCTGTATGTAGGTTTAACCGGTATCAATCTTAATGAGGTGCAAGATGATTATGATTCTTATGGGTTTGTTACATGTTTATCAAAGATTGTTTAACTATTTAAACAAAAAACACAACAGATATAAGAACATATAAAACGTTGGATCAAGAAGAAGGCTAATGCAACCAAAATTATGTCACTTAAGTTATTTTGGTGCTGCATGCAAAGGCTTCCGAAGCTTAACA
>BJCM01206808.1:0-26118 GCA_018326385.1 Flaveria bidentis | reverse complement strand
CTACCTCTGACCTATACATCAGAACTAGTCTAAGTCTTCATCAGCATTTCTTCTGTTCATCCGCATTGATCCGCATTGACAAATGCGGATGAGTTGGACTTGATCAACATTTCTTTTGTTATCCGCATTAGTAGTTTGGTCATCCGCATTGGGTAATGCGGATGAACAAATACTTATGCGCATTTGTAGTCCGGGCATCCGCATTTACAAATGCGGATGAACAAAACTTGTCTGCATATCTTTCAGGCTATCCGCATGTGTTAATGCGGAAGAACAAACACTTGTCAGCATTTGTTCTATGTCTTTCGCATTTACAAATGCGGTTAGCCAACACTTGTTCTTCTCAGCAGATTCTTCATCCACATTAGTTCTTGGACTTGTGGGATTTCCAGCAGACTAACCATCAACTCACCAATTGAATTGGCATGTATGTTCCTTTTAGGGTCCAACAAAGGAGATCCATATATGCAATTAAAACGTTACGTTGAGTAAATATGTAATTAATCAAATTTTTGGGAGGATATATGTATTTTCAAATATCACTTTTGGACACCACGTACTTGTTCTTACGCATATAAATGTGCTCAAGCTACGTCACTGTTCTGATGTAAAGATTTACTCACATGTGATCATTGCCTAATGGATATTCTTGTATTTTTGAATTTTAGTTGATACATATAACTCTTACATATATCATTTACACATATTCATATTTTTCATATCATTCTTTATCCGTGTCTCTTGTATCTAACCCTAAACACTTTAGACAATATCTTCATCATCTTATGAGTTTTCTCTTGTGTCTAACCCTAAACACTTTAGACAATGTATTCATCATCTTATCAATTTTCTCTTGTATTAATTTAACCCTAAACACTTTAGACAATGTCTTCATCATCTCGCTAACTGAGAGGTTGTGTGTAACATATATGTACGAACCAATGTCATTTCATCATAAAGTTCAAATTATGCGTCGTTTTTCTAAGAGTTCAAAATGTGCGTAATCATTAGTTTTTGTCAATAATTACTCGAGATGCATTATATCATTTTCAAGATGCTACAAGTTCAAGGGCACCTTAAAATACAAGAAATTTTGTTAACAAAAGTGGTGAAGCTTGCCATGATCCTTTCATGCAAGATTACTTGGAGAAAGATCCAAAATTTGAGATGAGTTGTTTACGAGAAGGTTCCAAATGGGAAGAAGAAGAAAACTATTCATATGAATAGTAATGACATGGACAAACACTTTTCATAATTTCAATTATCCTAAGATGTAGGATGTTATATCTAATATGAGTTTTACAAGTTAAATAAGTTTACATCTATAATACATCAACTAACATATATACGTAGTTGTGACTCACGTGAATAATGAGTACTTGAATATGTCTGACACCAAACAACATACAACTTTTGTAAGTTGTATATGAATTTCATAAAACGATAGGTAACATTGATTGTATGCATTGCTTGGAGGTATGGTCCAATAACATAACAAGTTAATATATGAGAGACGATCATGAGTATCTAACGATTACACTCGAAGCAGTAGCTTTGTAATATTTACACTGGTTAGGGTTATAGTTCGACTTTATTACGGTAATATATCCTTCTAGAATTATAATTAATATATAATGTATGTTTGCATTATATATAATATGATTTTTAAAAGCCAGAGATGCAATGATAAGTATTGTTCACAAAGTCGTATCCAACCGATCAAGAAGGAAATGAAGATAATGCCAAGAAACCCACAACTTTCAGTCATAATTCGGGGAACAAAGTGCAAACACCTACATACTTAACTTAGATAATTAGCTATATATTTTTGACACTTCTAATTTAGACTTGTAAGTTATTTTAATATGAAAAGTTATTATGTTTACAAGTTCTATATCTTTATGATTAATTTTGTATTTTTTATTAGTTATTAGTTATTTTAGTTATTTTGTTAATGAGAATGATTGACTACATGGTTTAGGGACGGTTAAAAATACAGTGAGAAGGGATGGAAAACTCAATGTGAAAGTGATCAGAGTTAGGCATGATTGGTGAATTTCCTGAAATAATTTAAACTTTGATCGAATGGTTATTTTAGCTTAAAAATATTATTAGTAATGTATAATTTGTAGGTGTGCCATCTAATTTTTTTTAGAAACAAATTGCAACTGACCTAATTTCTATCGTCTAGAGCCCCAATTTCAATCTAGATGATTTTTCACCATTTTTTTTCGCGATTGTTATTTATATAATTAAATTTCTATGTGGAAAAGGTGTGAATATTTGATATGAATATATTTTTAGAAAGTCAGTTTCGTAATTAGACCATAAAGTTGTATATTTAGATTCACCTTATTATAAGACATTTGATGCAACGGTTTAATGTTTTAATAATATTAAACTTTGCCTCTTTGTCCCTAAAAAGTTGTCACAAATCGGTTGCTAAACGTATGGCCATAACCTGGTGTTTGAGACAAGACTATCCATTGCTAAAACTTGAGGCAAATTATTAACTTGTTGAAAAGCTGTCAAGAATTTGAATAATTAGTAAAGGGTTTTTTGTGACTACAATTTCAATTGCAAAATTCATTATACTATTGAAAATGACCGACCAACTATTGACATCCCCAACCTTGACATCATCGATAAAAACTCAGCAACCAGCCATATGTTTAGAAATACAAAGGTGATTCTCAAACGACAGGCAGTGATGTAAGAAATGAAATATTAACAAGCCGCATTGCCACACTAGTTGGTGTAGGGTGCTTTGCACCGTTTTGGTCTTTACTTGCATTGCATTACTTCCAAACAATGTTTTTAGAACCGGATCGGACGTTGAATCGAACGTCATATTGGTTCACTAGTTGAACATGTTGGACCGGTTGAACCGGATTTATGAACTAGACTAGTGTATAATTAGCTTTAACTTTTCAATGATATAAAAACTTGAGTTTTTAAAGTATGACACTAATTTAACAACTTCAAAAAAAACATATATAATTTGAAATATATACGTTCAAAACCATTAAATGTTTTTTAAATCAAATAATTGGTATACACGGTGAGTAAATATAATATTTTTATCAAAATCATTAACCATTACTTTGCTTTAAAAGTAGAATTAATTACCTTTTAGTTATTTTTCTGTTTTTATTACTATCAAGAATATAAAAGGGGTATGTCAAGTTTTTATCATATTTTCTAGTCTTTTCTATTTCCCAGATCATCTTCTCCACCTTGTATCCTTCACATCTCATTTGAACAAAAATTGAGAGAAGCTCCGATATTTACCCTTGTTGCAGCGGTTTCGGCGTCCATGCAACAGATCCGACGTTCTTGAGAAGAACTGACCCTTTTCCGTTCAGATCTCCGACGTTGATTTCCGACATGTATTGTCAGATCTGAGCCAACTGGCCACCAAATCCCGGTTCAACCACCAAATCGTTTCAGACCGGCCGGTTTTTGAGATACAAAACGAACTAGTGCAGATCGAACCGCCAGCAACACCGAATCCCAGTTGGACCGGCTGGTCCGATCCGAGTGTGAAAACATTGCTTCTAAGAAAACAATATAATGTGTCCTTTATTAATCTACCTTCTTTTTATTTTCACAGCTTTGTTTTTTTCTATATACGAAACTTAAAAAATTGTCTCGTTTATTTTAGCTCTATATTTAATATATTTACTTTGTTACAAACTCACTAAATAATAATTATATTTAATTATCATTGCAATCAAATATAACTATTTAAGTAAAACATACATAAAAAATATTCTTTTACACAAATTGTTCCCCAAATGTTTTACATATATGATATATGCTCATATGCCAACTATGTGAGATATGCTAATTATGTGCCAGTGCAAAAGAAAAGATTTATTAACAAAAGAGTTGGTAAGTAGTGCTATTAAAAAGAAAGTTCATACTCGTATCTTAGGTAGTGTTTGATATGCATTAATGAGTGGCGGAATGGAATGAAAGATTAAGGGTCGATGAATAAAGATCTGTTTGATTGGTGAAAGTAATAGAATAAATCATTACATAATTGATTTCATTTCTTAAAATGGTGTTCAGAGAAAATATTATTTTGTATCCATTTTAGGATCTTTTTACACAAGGAAGGAACACCAACATAAATAGAGAATAAAAGAGCCTAAACAAGGTAACTAAAAACTGGTGACAGCCTGTGAGATCTTCTAATTAGGAGACAATATTGAGAAGCCGACCATTACTCCTTTGACTTGTTTTTTTTCCTTTTAATATTTTAACACTCCCCCTCAAGTTGCGTAGTGGGATCTCCAATACCCAACTTGGTTAGAACTGATTTAAACGCTTTAGTCGCAACGACCTTTGTTAGAATGTCTGCTAGTTGATATTCCGACCTGACGAACGGGAGTTCAATGGTACCGTCTTCAATATTTTCTTTAATGAAGTGACGATCTATTTCAACGTGTTTGATTCTGTCATGCTGTACTGGGTTTTCTAAGATTTTAATGGCAGCTTTGTTGTCACATCTTAACTGAGTTAGACCTTTAAGTGGAGCACCAATTTCTTTCATTATCTTCCTTAACCATAGGATCTTAGTGATCCCTTTAACAATACCCCTAAACTCAGATTCTGCACTTGATAAAGACACCACCTTTTGCTTCTTACTCCTCCATGTTACCAAGTTACCTCCAAGGGGAGTGAAGTAACCGGAGGTTGATCGTTTGTCATTTGGATTTCCTCTCCAGTCGGCATCTGTAAAAACTTCAACCTCGAGGTGGTCGTTTCTCTTAAACATGATTCCTTCCCCTGTTGTGCCTTTTAGATATCGGATAATCCTCATAACTGCCTCCATATGATCTTCTTGAGGATTGTGCATGAATTGACTTACAACTCCTACTACATACGAAATGTCTGGTCGAGTGTGGGCCAAGTAGATTAGCCTTCCCACTAACCTTTGGTACCTTTCTTTATTTGCTAGTTTGGCTCCTTCAACCATTCTTAGATTATGGTTCACAATCATGGGAGTATCATTGGGCTTGCAATCCACCATGCCCACTTCAACAAGAAGGTCCAAGATATATTTTCGTTGAGAGAAAAAAATCCCTTCTCTTAACCGAAGCACTTCAATCCCTAGGAAATATTTCAATCCCCCGAGGTCTTTCATTTCAAACTCGGTGAAGAGATTCTTCCGGAGGGAGTTAATTTTTTCTTCATCACTTCCTGTTATGATCATGTCATCGACATAAATTATAAGACATGTAACAATAGTTCCCCTCCTCTTGTAGAACAAGGTATGGTCGGTGTTACTCTGTTTGTACCTATAACGTTTCATAGCCATAATAAACTTCCCGAACCACGCGCACGACGATTGTTTGATCCCATACAATTCCTTTTTCAGCCTACACAATTCATTTCCTTTAACATCATTTGAGAACCCCGAGGGAGGGTCCATATAAAGCCTCCATTTCTAAATTCATTGCCTCTCTCCATTCGATTGTTTCCTCGGCTTCTTGGACTGTGGTAGGAATCATTTCTGAAAGAAGTGTGGTTGAAAAGGCTTTTGCAACTTATGCCACCCTCCCCCTATCAGTTTTTACTAGATATTTAGAGGTATGATGTAAGGCCTCCTTTCCGGGACGCTTACAGCTGGTCAACCATTGCACATAAAACATACATTTGCAGTTATTTTAAATAAACATTCGCAGCGGAAACATTCAAAAATGGCATTTCATTTCATCATAAAAACCTTTGCCAAATAATGCATCGTATATCGGTTACAAAATTACATTGTTGTATTACATCACAAAAGCTTTATATAAATGGATGTCATCCAAAAGAGCTGAGTAGCTGCCTCGTGCCATTCTCAGCAACATACCTGCCAATTAGAAACACATCAAAGTCAGCGTTGCTGAGTGAGTTCTAGTTTTATAATAAAACATACTTTTCTTTCGTAAAATCGTTCTTTACTTTCTTTCAAAATCATACTATACTTTACATTCGTTCGTGATCATACATCATACGTACATACAGATAATATCATTATTATCTTCGTCATTATGTTCGTTAACTTCGTTCATACAACGTATTACATTATCGTTCACTTCTCTTTCTAGATCCGGTCAGACTTTACCCTATTCGTGGCACTCAGCCACGATTACTGAGGTCGAATGACAAGGATCTTGTTTAGTACTTTATTACGATAATTCATTTACATTCATTCATCTCTTTGCTCATTACTCTTTATTACTTGAATCTTGTCTCGTGCAATATCCCCGACTCATGCTCGAAAGCTGATGCTGTGCCGGGGCCTGCTCACAAACCCCCGACTCATGTCCAAAGACTGACACAGCTCCGGGATACCCGACAAAGATCCCGTAGGAGCCAATCACAGGGATTGAACTCTATCCGAGTCTGTTGCAACACAAAGTTGCTCACCTCATTATCTCGTCTCATGCAATATCCCCGACTCATGTCCGAAGACTGATACTGTGCCGGGGCCTGAAACCAAACCCCCGACTCATGTTCGAAGACTGACACAGTACCAAGATACGCGATCTGCATCCTGTCTCATGCAATACCCCCGACTCATGTCCGAAGACTGACACAGTACCGGGATACGCGACAAGGACCTCTTTCGAGTCTGTTGCGACACAGAGTCGCTCACCTCATACATGTGCTTGCAAGCCTTTCATTCGTTCATTCATTTATTCATGCATGCATTCATTGATTACGTTCCTCTTTTCATTATCTTCCACTTTATGTTACATAATACTTTCATTACATTCATTAACGTTCAACGCAAAGCTAAGGGAAGACATACATACATAATAAGGAACATATACATAATCATAAACATACACCATCACTATACAGGCAACATCGCACACCCATAACATACATCATGCATAGCATACAACATGCACAAGCACACGACATTATCATCACACGAATCACGCTCATCCCATCACATAACCATACATCATCGCACATCATCATACGTCATCTTATACCGTCCATGCCCGTCACATCATCGAGGAAATCCATCTCGACCATCACCTCTCAAAGTCCCTCAAAACTCCTGGGCGCATAAACCCTATTCAGGCACACCAACACTTAGGCGTATGGAGCTCCAGCCACATGACCTCCATGCATATGAACGCTCCAGTCGCATGACTTCAGGCGTATGAGGACTGTTTAGGCGCATCACCTCCAATCGCATACTTTCATGCGTATGGGCCTTAATCGCATGACATCCGGGCGTATGGACCCCAGTCGCATGACCTTCATGCGAATGGCCCTCAGTTGCACACCTTTCGTGTGAATAGACCTCAATCGTACGACTCACAGACGTATGGGCTCCAGTCGCATGACCATCATCCGCATTCCCTTCAATCGCATGACTCTCATCCGCATTTCCTTCAGTCGCATAACCCTCATGCGTATGGCCCTCATTCGCACGAATGAACCTCAGTCGCACCTCTTTCATGCTTATGGCCCCCAGTCGCATGCCATTCGGTCGCATGGACCTTCAGTCGCATAACCCTAACTATGCGCAGAATGCAGTTCATCCCGAACTGCAGCCGCACCTTTCGGCTTCCAAACTCTTCCAAACCTCGTTTGAGCTCAAATCAACCCTTCTAAACCTTAGGGAAACATACTACGACATCATTCAAGCATCCCTAAGCCTGAAATCAAGCCTCAAACGAACCATACACATATATAAACGGGTATTCACCCAAAAACCCAAAAATAGTTTTAAGATGTGTTCCAGCCCCAAAATCATTCAAAAACGTATAAAAGAGGGGTACTAGAACTCACCTTAATGATCTCGTCGAGTAGAGCTTCGATTTGACACGCTACACGTCGATTTTGGCCGCTCGAACCAACCCGAACCAACACTTCTTCCCTTTTTCTCTTTCTCTTCTCCTCTCCTCTCTTCTTGGCTGAAAATGGTAAGAATGGGGTGTCTCCCCCTTTTATACTCCCACTCATCAAGTTTTCTCTCGTTGGTAGGTTTGGTCCCTTGACTTTGGATTTTATTTCTTTTTCTTCTTTCATCGGCTTCAAAGAAAATTTATGGGTGTTACATACGAGAGGTGTGCTCCAGGGAATACCGGTTAGGAGGGACTCCCTTATTTCTTCTAGGAGGAAGAAGAGGAGTGTTTTTTTTGTTCTTCAAGTTCCACATGCGAGCTTTCTAACCTCTCATGATTAGTAACATTTGTGGAATTATCGTGATGTTGTGAGTCGTTTACCGCATTGTTTGTCATATCTGAATTTGGCTCTTCGGCTTCGACTTCTTCAACTTCATGTTGGACACCGTCCTTAGGAGAGTCGTCGGTTGTGTGAGATAACTCATCATCCTCTTCAGCATTGGTTGAAGCAGGTTCGCTGGCGCTATCTACCGGCTCTGTCGGAACATCCGTCGAGCAACTATGATGTAACAACCAATCAAACCAATCGAGTGACTCACTTATTTTCTCCCCCTGAGCACTAGAGTGATGGTCGAAAAAATAGTCAGATTCAATGAAGTCAAGGTCCATGGTTACATGAACCCGACGAGTGACGGGATTGTAGCAACGATAGCCCTTTTAATGGACACCGTACCAACAAAAACACATTTTTCAGCACATGCACTAAGTTTGTTCCTATTAGTTTTTGGAGTGTGAATGAACACCGGGCATCCAAAGACACGTGGAGGTAGGGTCATTGTGGATGGAACTTTTACTTGGGTGGCTAGGACATCCAACGGGGTTTTATGTCCTAGGATTTGAGTTGGAAGATGATTAACAAGGTATGCCGAGTGGCAACAGCTTCTGGCCAATAGGACAAAGGAACATGAGATTCAATTATAATTGCACGTGTTTTTTCGAGTAATGTGCGATTTTTTCGTTCTAAGGTACCATTCTGTTGTGGAGTATTGGGACAAGTAGTTTAATGAATGAGACCATTTTCTTGGGAGAAGGTTTTCATCGGTTTGTTCACAAATTCAGTCCCGTACTCAGAACGAAGGATCTGTATTTTTTTCCAAATTGAGTTTGAACCATTTTATAGAACATAAAAAAGATTTCAGGAACCTCCGACTTATGTTTAATGAAGTATACCCAATTCATACGTGAAAAATCATCCACAGAAAGAACAAAATATCTGAATCGACTATTGGTGCTATTAGGGGCCGGACCCCAAACATCATAATGGATTAAAGAAAAACATGCTCAACTCTAGTATCGTTTTTATTAAAGGAGACTCTATGACTTTTTGCAAGAATGAAAGTTTCACACTTCTCCTAAATAGAGTTATTCGAAAAAACACAAGGAAACAAAAATTTAAGATAGCTAAAAAAGGGATGACCAAGACGTCGGTGCCATAACCATAACTGTCTTTCGGTTGTCCCATGAGCAAGCATGGCATGTCCCTTGTGAACCACCTCATCAACATAGTAAAGGCCTCCTCGTTCAGTACCACGTCCAACGATCTCCTTCGTACGAATGTCCTGTAGAACACAAGAATCGGGATACATGAGCACGACACAATTAAGTTGCTTTGTAACTTGGCTAATGGATAAAAGTTTGGAGGAAAGAGAGGGAATGACTAGACAGTTGTTAATTTTCATTTTTCTAAAAAAATGATAGAACCTCCCCTTTGACTTGAACCATTTCCCCACTAGCAGTCTCGATATGGGATTTAGATGGGGTGATATATTACAAAAATCTTTGGGATCATAAGACATAGTATTTGTGGCCCCACAATCAAAGTTCCAATTCTTTGAAGTTTTAGGTTGAGATATGGACTGAACATGGCATGCTATAGATTTTTTATTTCCATATCCTTTTTGATTAAATTCAGCAAATAAAGAAAGATTTGGGGGAAAAATCTTAGAGTTAAGAATGGGAGGGCTTGAGATGTAATTCTCAAACCCTTTACCTTTCGAATTATCATCGGTGGTTGCAGCCACTCCCCCAAACCCGCTGTTGCTGCCTTTTTCGATCGGAGCCGCTCCCCCTCCTACCACTGGCGTTCCTTTGCCATCAGCCCTCGAATTCTTTTGCTTCTGACCGTCTCCCCACCACTCTGGATAACCGACGAGTCTGAAACATTGGTCTTTCGTGTGTTTTCTTATTTGACAGTGGGTGCAAAAGAGCTTGGATTTGTCTTCTTTATCTCTAGGTCGAAGCTTTGTTCTTTGTGACCAGTCTTTTGCAGCCAATCCCATCCCAATCTCTGTTGACTCATTATCGGATGGTCCAGATCTTAGAATATTCATTCTAGCAGCTTCCCTTCGTATGGTGGCGTAAGCCATTTCCACCATTGGAAGAAGGTCTTTTTTCAGAATATCCCTTTTTACAGGTTCCATTTTATCATCAGTGTTGTGAGTAATTGGTATAACCTTTGCTCTTGAGTCTTCTTATTATAGATCTGGATGTCTCCCGGGTCTTTCATGGGGTTTGGATCTCTTCTATCAATGGACATCCATATGCTTTGAAGTTTATTCCACAGATCTTCCAAAGTTTCAGATCCTTGTCTAAGGGAGTTGGCTCTTTTATGGAGGTCAAAGACTTGTAATGAATCGGTTCCGAACCCGTATGTATTTGCCAAACCATCCCACAAGGTTTTTGCAGTCAGGATACTGTGAAACGTTATTAACCAAGTTGGATTCGAGATTCTGGATAATCCAGGTGAAGACACACTCATTGTCTTATTCCCAGCGTGAGCAATCTATGTCGGTTTTGAGGGAGGCATGGGGTCGCCTGTAATGTGAGAGCTTCTTCCCTTGCCTCTAATGGCTTTCTTCATCAGGGTTGCCCATAAGGCATAGTTATCACCTCTAAGTTTAATCCCTATGGATAGATTCTCAGAGTTTGTTGTTGTTTGTTGTGTTCCGAGACCACTTCTCAGAAAAGCAGCAATCTGCATCGTCAATTCATCAGGAATTTGGCTGACAATTGTTTCTGTGTCAGGCATCTTGAAGCTTAGAATTTTTCAGGATCAAACTTGCTCTGATACCATCTTAAATTGATATTCAGAGAAAATATTATTTTGTATTTATTTTAGGATCTTTTTATACAGGGAAGGAACACCAACATATATAGAGAATAAAAAAGCCTAAACAAGGTAATTAAAAACTGGTGACAGCCTGTGAGATCTTCTAATTAGGAGACAATATTGGGAAGCCAACCATTACTCCTTTGACTTGTGTTTTTTCCTTTTAATATTTTAACATAATTCTCTCAAAATTAATTCCATCCACTCTCTTTTTTTTCATTTCATCTCTTATTTCATCCTTAATCACCAACACCACCTACTCACCCGCCACAACAACCACCACCGACCACCAAGATTGTTGGTCACCGGCAAGCACCACCAAGCACGACAACGACCACCACAACCGGCCACCACGGACGCCGGTCACCACCGCCCCGACAACACCATCGTCGGACACCACCACCACCGCTGGAAACCACTGAAGGCCACCACCGCCACCAAGAACCACCGTCGGCCTCGGGCATCGCCGGAAACTACTGCCGTCCGCCGCCGCCGCCGGAAACCACCCTCGGGCCACCACTAGCCACCACTACCGCTCGTCATCACCATCATAACTAATTTTACATTTTATTTTTTTGTTTTTTTTTTCATACCTAACAAACAACACAAAGTAATGATTCATTTATTCCTAAAGGATAATCAAACAGGTTAATGGAATGTAATGATTCATTCTATTATCTCATCCATTCTATTCACTCATTCATTCCATTCAGTGGTTTATTCTATTACGTCATACCAAATAGACCCTTAAGACAATGTTTGATAAACTAATTAGGTATGTGTCTTAATGTAAGTAAACATTTGGTAAATTAGATGCATAATTATCTACAATTCATCAACATTAAACAGTAAATAAACATTGAGAAATTTAACTTATTTTAGAATTATATATGTTAGGAATATGTTTATATGTCTTCCTAGTTTGTTGAGCATCACTCACTCTCAACCTTGATTCTCTTCTTCCATATTTTACACTCATAACTTTTATCTAAATAAACTTTTTATAACAATAATGTTTAAATAAACAGTTTGATCTAATAAAACCAATAATGTATATCCTTTAACTTGATGTATACCATATCTTTCAAGATTCTATCATTGTTTTTGATGATAGAGTGTACCATAAGAAACAATTTCAGCAATGCTTCAATATAGGTACATAATTTGTACTTCTATTAACGTTGATCATCCATGATGGTGACAAATTTACACTACTCCTTATCTTGGACAAACTATGTTGATAGAGATGTAATTATTCAAACCACATCTTATAACAAATATATAATATAACAATACTAATAAACAAACTACTAATTAACGAACAACACGTGTTGATCCGTCAAAAGATTATTGTAGATATGGTATCAAGTTTTATAATTAACGAATAGCTCATATATTTTACCGAAGTCAATGTATAGGCTCTGTCTCGACTCATTTATAAGTTGGGTCGAGCTGGCTCACAACCAACTTGTTTATCTTTTAAATATTCTACACATATACGTATATATAATAACAAATAATATTTTTTTATATTTTTTTATTTTAACTTGTTGAAACAATACTACAATATTAATATTTCTTGAATTATGGTCATTCTCTATATCATTATACTTAAATTTGTTCATTAAAACATGTTAAAATAACTATATATGTGTATAGCATCTTAAATGATATAACATAAATCTAGCTTATAATTTATAGAAATCATAATTTAAGCTAAAATTCAAACAAGCCTACAATTAAGTCAACAAGCCAGCTAACAATCGAGCCATGAGCATAACCGACCTTGGCTCTGGCTCGACTTGTTTACAAATCAACTCGACCCAGCTCAAACTCATTTAAATGTTATATCCGAGCTATTTGTTGAACAAGCTTCGAACGAGACACGAACGATAAGTTTTTTGAACAACCCTGGTGAGTCCAACAATGAACAAAAAAAAAGTTCAGTTTAGCCTTTTAGGTTAATTAATGACAACTTTGCATATACAGGGATCAAAACTGTTAACCAAGCCATAACTAAAGTCCTGAAACCGTAAACTTCAACACAACAGAGTAACTACCCAACGGGATCCGTTATCTCCGTTCACTCACGGTAAAACGTCATTCCCTAATCCGATCACCGGAGCTTTTGATTTTCCGATCACCGGAGCTTTTGATTTTCCGATCACCGGAGCTTTTGATTTTCCGATCACCGGAGCTTTTGATTTTCCGATCACCGGAGAATATCGCCGGAAAACATGGTGACAGATATCAACGATGAAGAAACCTCACAACCGCTAACTAACACCACCACCACCACCTCATCAAACCCTACGGCCAACAACCTCTCAATCAGGGCCAAACCCGACCCGGTTCTCTCCACATGCCGATGTTTCAGCTTCGTCACTGTTGTGGCTTCGGTTCTCTGCATTCTCGTTAATGTGATCTCTGCGATCAGATCGTTGACGAATGGATTGGATGTATGATTGTATTCTGTTTATGTGCTTTATGTTTTTATAAGCGCTGATTGTGATGCATTTGTTGATAGAATCGGTGTGATGTTTGTAGATATTTGATGCTATATTTCGGTGTTATGCGGTGGCGATTGCGGTGTTTGTGATTGTTGCGGAGACGGAGTGGTCGTTCATCACTAAGTTCTGGAAGGTTGTTCATCTTGATTTACATTCTAAACCCTAATGATATATGTTTTATGATGATCTAATCAGATAGGCAAGAATCTGAACTCCAAACCTAATAGAAAAACACGTATAATGTATGATATACACAGGAAACCTAGACTAGTGGAATCTAGATGTTCTACAGTCTAAGTTCCACTCGTCTTCTGCTGTTAATTTTGTTGACACCATCTCTGTAGCGCAAACTGTGTTCTATCTGATCATATTTTAGTTGGCGGTTATTGAGTTTTTTGGTAAAAGGATCTCATGGTTAAAACAAAAAGATGTTCTTACATGTGGTTTTGAGTGAATGATGTAGTGATTGAAGGGGATATAAAGAGGGATATAATCTCAGTTTGATGTGTTTTAGGTACTGGAGTATTGGGCTGGCAGGGGCATGCTGCAAATATTGTAAGTCCAGTTATACATGTACTTTGATGCATTCTTTGAAATCTTGATGTGGTGGTGTTTTCATTTCAGTGTTGCTGTAACTACAAGAGCTTATCCTGGTATGTATCGCGAGCGCCATGAGGTTCTTCTTCTCCGGGACATAGCCAGTTACATGCTTCTTGCTTGTGGTCTGATTTATGTTGTTTCAGTAAGTCGAATCAGCAGTATTGAAGAGAATTCTGATTTATGTTCATTTATTTGCTACTTAGGATGCTAGAACTCATCTGGAATTAACTAAATTTGTAGGGAGTGTTGTGCCTTGGTTTTCTCAAGCGTGCTCGCCAGAAGAAAGAAAATTCAACACAGCAAGCACTTAAAGATTTGCAGGTACGCTGTTCATGTTAATTACCAAGAAAAGATAATTAGTATGTTTGTCTTGAACATTAGTATAATTGGTCATCTGCTTATTGTTACTCTTAATCGTGAAGTTGCAGTTTTGACCCATTCACCTATAATTGGAGTGATTTGGGTTGTGTTTTTTAATTTCTAATGTGTTAAAATAGGTTAAGCAATAACGAATATGGGTCAAATGGGTTTATACTTAAAAGCATCTGTTGTGTAAAAGCCTCCTTAGTTGGTTTACTAAAAAAGATAAGATTATTTTTGTAATAATATAGGTTTTCAATCATATTCGTCGTATTAGATGCTTATAAACTCGTATAGTGGGTAAAAAAGTGGAGGTTGGGTCGAACCAGCCCAACCTGACCCGTTCAGAATAAATACCCATTTTGACCTCTTACCCTATCCACCTGACCCACCCATACCACCTCTACTCTTGTATGTGCAATTTACTCACTTTGGAAGATGATGTTTTCATGACATTAAACAAGTATTTCTGAGCTGAACATTTTAGGACCTTGAGCGCCGTAGAGCAGAACTTGAAGCACTGCTGATCATTGATACACCTTGATACAAATGTCAACCAGCACAAGTGCCTGGCTGCTAATATGCCACAACTATAATGAAGTAGAGTGAGTGAAACCTTCTTCTTTCCTTGATGATAATTGCTAGGAGATGCTAATTCTTTGGTTCAATTGTATAAAAACTGGATTGTGTCTGTTGGTTTTCATTTTCTGATTACACTGGATGTAATTACCATTTTTTATGCTAGAATTTTTTTCTGCTAATTCATTTTCGCGTGAGTATAGTAATTTATACTTTTGGATGACCATTTATTTTCTATTAAGTTAATAGGATTTAATCACATCAAAAGTGGGTCACTAATTGTTTGTGAAAAAAGTTCCAATCACAGTAGTGAAAACCATAATAGTTTCTACATCTAGGAAGCCATGTTCCATCCCGGTGATATGTGCCCACCCCATTTAACACACACCCACGTACCCATTAACATCCACTGCATTAAATCATGTTTAATTTTATTTTCTTTGCGTTTAGTAATATTAGGATAGTGGGTAGTTATTATTTGATCATAGGTTATAAGAAGTCTTCTTTGTTTAATAATTTGTTAGGAATGAAATTATTATGTTTTGAGTCTGATTTCTCTCTATATTCTTCTGGTTATCTTTAATCTCCATTATAAAATTATCCCGATTCCAAGTCTATGTTAGTCGGTCTGTACATAGCATGTTGCAACGTAGGTAAAACTCAAATGTTAGGTATTATGGTTCTTTTTGCCCCAGTTGATTAGTTCCATTCCTTGATTTTGTCTCTTTTGTTGTTTGTGATGGACTTTGGCAATTGTGAGATGGTTGGTATATGGTCACATCGTGTATCAACTGTAATTCTATTTGATTCTTATGGGTTTGTTTTGAATAACAAAGTCTTTGTGAACATTCAACTAACCTGTTTATAATTTAAAATTATAGAAAGATATATATCTTGAATATATAGGCACGTATGTACCAACAATGTTGTCTTTCACAGTGTACAGTTGACACAAATATTTATGAGTTGTGTAAACGTAGTTTTCATTATTAGTTACCTAATGTATGCTCCAGAAAGTCGATATGTACTCCACTGCACGTTCTTAAATTATTTCACTATATTGGTGAAACGTCATAGCAGGTCATTTATATTCTTACAAGTAAATGATTTCATCAGTACATACATATCACTATTAACATTACATGAATTATTTGTTTTTCACATTTTGCACACATTTCATCAAATTACCTTTTCTTTGGACTTTTAGTTATCTATAACATTTGTAATTATAACTAAACAAAATATATAGCAGCAATATTTTACCCTTTATCTATTAAGCATATTTATCCAAACAACTTCATCGATACTATGTTACTTTTACTTGTACCAATATCAATATGCATAAACCGCTTCTAGTTAACATATGCCTAACAAACAAACTACATGAAATGAAGTGACGGATCCATAAATTTATTGTATGAATTCACTGTTTTTAGATGCTTCAATCTCATAAAAACAAACATAAAAGTTTCCGGGCCAGTTCGAGTCGGATCAGTAAATATAAAAAATTCAAAACCTAAATTACTTAGAGGTAAATACCAAAATACTAGGTGCAATATGTTTCTAATGGGCCAATGGTTTTACTACAGTGGGCCTTTAGGTGGTGGGTTACCCTTGGAATGGTGGGCGAGCCGGGTCATCAGCGCTATCTGTGTTCGCTGGCGTGGGTGACCTTTTGCCATTGGGTTTACCCGGGTGACCGGGCTTAAAAATTATTCGTTGGCCGTTCAAAAAAAAATACCAAACATACTTTTGTCTTCTTCAAATAAATATGCGGTATCATTATTTTAATCTTCAAATAATTCTCATGTAAGATATAGTTTGAAAAAATTAAGGTGTAATTTGGTTTTCATTAATAATAGGAGTAAATTAAACTTGTCATCCTTTTAGTTTGCCTTAATTTTCACATTCGTCATTAAACTAAATTAAAAATAAAATTTTATCTTTATATTTTGTCAAATTTAAGTTCTTTTAACTAATATAAAGAACTTTTTTTATTTGAGGTAAAACCTAATGAAAATAACTTGAAAGTACTTGAACTGAGAGAGAAAGCCATGACTGTCCTTTTTTGTTATTGCTCTAGTTAAGCAACGGAAAATGAAAATTAGGTAACTTCAAATAATGAAAAAGGAAAACTATTCAAATCTTCTTCTCTGCTTATCTTTCTCCTGTAATAAAAAAAGTAGTTAAAAGTGAAACAAGAATCTTTCTTATTAAATTTTTTTATTTCTTTCTTTTATTAAATAATTAGGTTAGTATCCCGTGTATTACACGAGTTTAATAAATAAAATAATAAATAGTTATCAATAAAAATTAGTGAATTATAAAACGATCTATTGATATATTATATGATTAACATTACGTACGAGTGATAAAATAACAATATCATATTTTAAACTTTTTTTAATTTTTTGTTTTTTTCAAAAAGATTGATTTTTAAACAAATTGTTTCAAAACAAATTGTTTTAAAAAGGTGCCACTTTTAATCATTTATTTATTATAGCTTTGAAACTTAATTATTTGTTTCATAAGAATTTTCGTTTTAAAAGCCAAGGATTTTAAAATATATCGTGTTTTTTAAAAGTTTGAAAAAATTTTTGAAAAATTTTCTTATTTTATAAAATATGTTATATCTTTACGAATTGCATTTGTAGAAAGATTTTTTATATGTGTAATATAAAAAGAATAAAATAATATCATTTGTAATTAATGTGATATTTATTAGGGGAGAGAAACGGGGAAAATAGATTTTAGTAGATTTAAAATTATGACAAGTGGTATATAAAACCTTATTTTATTAGTATTGATAGATTACACTAATTACTAATAATATTATATAATTATTTAAATTAAAAATATTTTTAAATAAATTACAAATAGATCTTTTTTATTGTCATTTGTAGAGAAACACATTTTTATAACATATGAAATTTTCCAAAAAACAATTTTTTAAAATAATACGATATATTTTATAATTAGTGTTTTAAAAAGTATAAAAATAATTAAAATTGAGATTTATGATAAGAAAATTTTAAAAAAAATTAACAAAAAGATAACTAAAGGGGACACCACCACATTTATTACCACTAAAAATTTCCTACTTCTCTCTCTTATTAAAAATAAATAAATGAATTACTAATAATATTATTTGATTCATTTATAGATTACAAAATAATTAAAATCAGAAGTTATAATAAGAAATTTTTTTATTAATGATATTTTTTAAAACAATTTGTTTTGAAATAAAATTTTTATTTAAAAAAACAAATAAAGATTAATATCAAAAGTTTTAAAAGTTAATATAATTGTTTATTACTTATATTTCTTACTTATACGCAGTTTTAGTCATATCTTATTTTAGAATATTATTTTACAAAATAAAATTTTATTATGTTTTATAATTTATTTATTTAACCTGTAGTTATTAAAAATGAGTTCTATTTGATATAAGATATTTTTCTATAATAGTATTGTAATCTATAATATTTATACTATTATTTCTATTCTAATAAAAGAGTAACTAAAAAGAGTAACTAAAAGGGATACATATTCTTTGTTACTAAAATTTTCTCGCTTCTCTCTTATATTAAATGGTTACATTAATTACTAATAATATTACTTATATTTTTTATATTAAAAATAGCTTTTTAAATAAATTAAAAAAAGATATTTTTTTATTAATGTTATATATAGAGAAACAAATTTTTTGAAAATAATATTTTTTTCCAAAACATCAAACCTTTTTCAAATATGAAATATTTTAAAATTAGTGATATCAAAAAGTAAAATTTTTATAAACCAATAATAATTAAAATTTGGAGTTATAATAAGGAAGATTTAAAAATGACTTTTTTTTAAATGGTTATATTAAAACAAAATATTTTTTGTCAAAAACAAAAGAATGGTAAAACAAAAGTTGAAAAGCTGATATCATTATTTTATTACTTATAATATTTACTTATACGTTATTTCAATCATATTTTATGTTAAAATATCATTTTATATTTAATAAATTTTTTATTTTATTTAATTTTTTATTTATTCAACATGTGTAATACATGCATTTAATAAAGCTAGTCTATTCTAATAAAACAAAATAAAATTTTATCACATTTCACCTTCTCACGTCTCATTGTCACATAACATTATTTTCTCATCTAATGATCATATTAAAATTAATCATCTAATGATCATATTAAATGCTAAAAATGTTATTATATTATTTTCAGATATTAAAACATATTTTATTAATGTAATTTTTTAAAATAAATAAATATAACTTTTTATTCAAAGAATTTTTCTCCTTTAAAAATGACATTTAAAAAAAGTTAAATTGGAATGTTTTAGAAGCATGTTTTTTAAAGAAGAAAATTTAAAAATTATTATTATATTACTTTATTACTTAAGGTAGTTGATTATGCATAACTTGAATCATTTCTTATTTAAAAAATATTTTATAATTTTTTAAATATTAATTACTAACTATTAATTTAATAACTATCAGACACATGACTATATTATAGCACATACACATTATCTTCAGCTAGGATTGTCCAAATGTTTTCGCCACATTAAATTTATAATTTTTGGTAACAGTTTTAACTTCAAAAAAAATCCTTAATAAATGTTATTTTAATACTATATTAAATATATTTTTAAAAAATAAATAAATAAGAACTCATTAAAAATATTTTATTTAATGAGACTTAATTTTGTTTAAATATAATTTAATCTGTAGTAGTCATTGCTAAAGTTAATTTTTTTAAATGTATATAAAGAGGTTTATGGAAATTTATGAATAATAAAATCTTTTATCTCTTTATACTATTGTTTATAATTTAAATATGTTTGTTATACATAATAATTTTATCGATATATTATCTATAACATATATACAATCCATTATATAAATTTAATTTTTACCTGTGTAATACAAGAGTATCTAACCTAATATAATATAAACTAAACATATTCCTAATCATTTCCATTTAAAATGATAAAACACCATACAATGGACTTAAATGGTAGATAAATACTACAAATGGATCAAATCCACAAAATTCGAGTAAGATCAGGGACCGTTTCTGCAACTCTCTTCAAATATCTAAACGACACCGTATATGTGTTATCTGTAGTATTCAAAGGCGGGCAAAATTCAAACTCACAGAAAAAGAAAATTAAATTGAATCTCTAACACTTGAATCTCTGGTTGAAAGTTCGTTCGATCGAGTAGTTTCTCGTACGATTAAGGTGAGATTTGGTTGTTACATTCAGTGATCTTTCATGTGGAAGTTTGTTTCGGTATGTGGTTGTTTTTAGGGTTTATTCAGTTTGTGTTTCAGTGTAATTCGTTTATTTAGTTTGATTCTTTCGTTTTTGATTTGATCATGTGGTTGATTTACACCTACGATGTAAGATTTGGGCCATATTTGAGCAGTATTTCAGTTTTAATGTTTAAATTTTGGTGTTAAATTGATGAATTTTTCACTTCAAATTTGATGTTAATCGTCAGATTAGTATATATATATATGTATTAAGTTTCGGATATACTTGAATCGGGATGTATGGATGTTAAGAGGTGTAGAGTTTGCCAAATTTCGGGAGCAAATTTGTTGTTTCATAAATTTATTTGATTCTTAATAACGTCAACTTCTTGAAAACTGTTGGTGTGGCATCTTAAGTCTCACATCGTGTGTTTGAGTTGGGAGAAATAAGGCCGTGAGCTCTTAGTCATTAGTAGAGAAAACATACAGTTGGTCGGTATGAGGGAAGTTGGTGTGAAGGATTAGGAAATTTTGTAGAATTTAAGATAGTCAAACTATATGAAGTTAGTTTTAGGGTTGAATAGACATAAATCAATGAGGTTTAGTTTTAGTGGTGAATAGACATGAATCAATGAGGTCATGATAGCTCAGCTATATGTGTGTTTATATGTGAGGTTGTGCTGTTTGTTTTGATGTTGTGACACTTTGATTGGTCTATGAAACAACACAGATGTGATTATGGTTCTGGTCACTGGATTCAAGATTAAATGAAATAATCCCTTCTGTTGGTTGGATAAATTTGGTTGACTAATATGTGGTACTCTCTTCTGTTGTAATCAAACAGGAAACCTTGAGATTCACCACACACACAATGACAAATGCTAAAGAAAATGATGTTCCTGAAACACTTGAAGAAGTTAGAGCACATAATGAAAAACTCAAGGAAGAAGTTCATATCAAGACAGATTTATGGAATAACTTGAAAAGAGCTCAGGATGAACTGTTAACTAAGTTTCAAGAAGCGAAAATACAATCTGAAAAAGAAGCACAAGAACTAAGTGCCAAATGTGAGGAGTTATCTACACTTGGTCAAATCCATGAAGACCTCAAATCAAGTTTCCAAGAAAAAGAATTGGCTTTCAAATACCTTAATTCTTCAATTGAAAAGCTTCGGTATGAATATCAAGACAAACTTCAAAAGTGTGAGGGAGAAAACAAAGAACTCGTCTTGGCTTTGGAAGAAGCAAAAACAACTACAGATTCTTTGAAGTCAAAAGTTGATGCTAGTAACCTGGAGATTGAAGGTCTCAAAAGAGTTTTATTACTTAAAGATAGAAAACTTGTAGAAATTTCTGACAAATCACAGACAACAAAGGATCTGAATCAGAGAGATGACATGATAAGCAAGCTCGAGGAAAAACACAGAGATGTTCAAGATCAGTTGAAGTGGAAGAATGAACAGTTTCAACATCTTGAAGAAGCGCATAAAAAGCTTCAAAATGATTTTAAATCTAGTAAAACTGAATGGGAAAAAGAAAAATCATCATTGGTCCAGGAGATTTGCTCACTTCAAACAAATCTTGATTCTCAAACAAGAATATCTGAAAATCTTCAGACCCAACTGAGGATATGCAACCAAGCTTTGGCACATGAAGAAAGCAAAAGAAAACTTTTGGAAGTTGAGATTTCAGAATACAAATCACGTTTTGATGATATCTTTGCTGAGTGTCATGATGCAAAGTTGACAATTGAAAAAATGTCTCATAAAAGGGACGAAGAGGTTGCAGAATTAAGAGACAGTTTGACTGCAAAAGATTCATTATCCAAAGAGATGGGATATAAACTGGAGCATTTGGAACAAGAGAATAAGGATCTGATTGCATCTCTTAAAGAACTCCAAGAATCTCAGATTAGTAACTATGGAAATACAGGTTCATTGAAAAAGCTTCAAAAGAAATATAATAATTTGGAACAAGTACACAAGAAGTGCAGTGAGAAATTGAAAGGAGAAGTTGAGTTGAAATCTGATTTAGAAAAGTTAAGAAAAGAGATAGATGATTATTCAACGAAACTGAAA
Organism: Flaveria bidentis; assembly: GCA_018326385.1. Lineage (NCBI taxonomy): Eukaryota > Viridiplantae > Streptophyta > Magnoliopsida > Asterales > Asteraceae > Flaveria > Flaveria bidentis. Next base: position 3,697 of record BJCM01206808.1, on the reverse strand, counting down.
GATAAAAGTGAACAAGTTATGCAACTAAAAGAAGAGTTGAAATCTTGTCATTGCTCCCCTGAAGTTCAAAATGAAGAAATTTCTTCGGTGGTTCTTGTGTTGAAGACACACTTTTCAGAAATTTATACAAAAATGGAGCAAAAAAACACAGAAAATGAAGATATGATCCTACATCTAAAAGAGGAATTGGAGGCCAAGAACAATGCTATTTGTGAAGTAAACTTTAATCTCACTAAAAAATGTGAGGTTGTGGCATCATTGATGAAGAAAGTTGAGTTATTTGATAACATGAAACAGCATCAACTGGACATGGAAGAACTGCTTTCTCAATCATCCAGAAAGCAAGCTTTGTTGGAAGAAAAAAATTGTGCCCTGGAAAATTCTCAAAATCAAGATAGTACAGGTCGTTTTGAGGTTTTATCACAGAAAATAGTTGAACTGGAGAAAGAGAAACTGTTCGTTGAAAGGCGGAATATGCAGCTTGAAACAGAGAATCAAAGTCTTCTATGTAGAGTGAAAGAACAATATGAAAAAAATGTTGATTTGCAGGAACAAGTTGTTTTACTAGAAAGATTGGTTGCAGAAAGAACAGAAGCACAAAAAAAGGAAAAAGAAAAGCATTTAGAAATTGTTGAAGAGAAGGAAAGCAGCATAAAGAGCATTACAAAGGTTACTGAAGAGAAAAACCAGAAGATAGAAGAACTTGTGAAAGAGATGACGAATGCTTTAATGGTCTCTGAAGAAAAACAGAAACTGGAGGTCGAATTTTCTGGTTTAAGTGAGAAACTCAAAGTAAAAGAAGAATCCTTGTTGAAGTCAATTCAACGAGCTGAAGAACTAGAAGAGTTGCTGCGGATCAACAGATTAGAAACCGAAAATATGATGGATGAGAAAACATGTTTGGTCAATCGAGTGGATAACCTTGAGGCTCAAAACCAAGTTTTATATAAAGCAAAACAGAAACTGGAGGATGAACTTTTTGCTTTATGTGAGAAAGTTGAGGTCAAAGATGAGTCCTTTTTAAAGTCAACTAAACGAGCAGAAGAATTAGAAGACTTGCTGCAGATCAGCAAATTAGATATGAAAAATCTGATAGATGAAAAAACGTGTTTGTTGAATCAAGTGAGTAATCTTGAGGCTCAAAACCAAGTTTTATATGAAGAAAAACAGAAACTGCAGGATGAATTTTCTGGTTTATGTGAGAAAGTCAAAGTCAAAGACGAGTCTTTGTTGAAGTCAACTCAACAAGCGAAAGAACTAGAACACTTGCTGCAGATCAACAAATTAGAAACCAAAAAACTGATGGATGAGAAAATGCGTTTGGTGAATCAAGTGAACAATCTTGAGGCTCAAAACCAAGTTCTATTTGAAGAAAAACATAAACTGGAAGTTGAATTTTCTAGTTTATGTGTGAAGGTCAAAGTCAAAGACGAGTCCCTGTTAAAGTCAACTCAACGAGCAGAAGAATTAGAAGACATGCAGCGGATCAACAAATTAGAAATCGAAAATCTGATGGATGAAAAAACGTGTTTGGTGAATCAAGTGAATAATCTTGAGGCTCAAAACCAAGTTCTATATGAAGAAAAACAGAAGCTGGAGGATGAATATTCTGATTATTGTAAAAAAGTCAAAGTCCAAGACGAGTCCTTGTTAAAGTTAGTTCAACGAGCACAAGAACTAGAGGACTTGCTGCAGATCAACAAATCAGAGGCCAAAAATCTGATGGATGACAAAACGCGTTTGGTGAATCAAGTGAATGATCTTGAGGCTCAAAACCAAGGTTTACACGAAGATATTAAAAAGATATCATCACGCAAGGATGATTTGCTAATTCAAATGAAAACAGCATCCGAACAGATGGAAGAATATTTCAAGGATGTTGAATTGACAGCAATGCTGGAAAAGATGTTGCAGAAGTGCTAGAAGTTTAGAACACATAATACGGTAGAGTAATTGTTGGTAAAATTGTTCCAAGTGATATTTATCATCTCATCACATCAATTTAGTTATGATGTCATGTCTAACTTTGTAATCTCATAGTTTTTTAGTAAACTAGAACACAGTCACAGCTTGTAATTGTTGGTAAAATTGTTTTAAGTTTATTCCTTCCACAATCCTATGTTGCATGCTTTACATACTTAGATATATATTTGAACATTCACAACTCATTTCCCATCTTTATTTATATAATTACACTAAAAATTAATATTTTTTCTTTATCTCTTTCAATTTTATCATTATTTTCTCTCTCCTCTACTCATAACCACTTAAAATATTTTAAAAATATTATAGGGTTTTGAACAGTATTTCTCTAAAAATACAGATTAACAGTAAATTTAATATATATTTCACTCATAACCATTTATAACCATACTATATAATATAGAAAATACATTTACATAAATATAAGGAACCGGTTATGAATGCTCTTATGAATACAATAGGAACATGCCACTCACTTTGTTTTCAACCCAGATCAATGTTCTTTTTTTTCGTTTCATGTGTCCTCCACACATAGATGGTTAAATTTTCGTTTTCATGCGCTTCACGCAGTTTTTGGATCTGGACTAAAACAACAGGTTCTGAATCTTATATCCTCATCTTTTATAACCAGCAAAAATCGTTTTTAATACAGATTTATAGATCTCCATAGGTTATTTACATTTCAAAGGTCTCAAAAACCACAATCTTAATGAAAACAATGAGTCCTTTGAATACATGCCAAGATATAAAAATTTTGACACTTTTGTTATTATTTTTAGTAGCAAACTCACACACCCATTAAATACTACTAAAATCCACATTTTATCTACGTGTAACTTGTAGTGGAGGGATACTGTTTTCAAATACTAGTGTAACACTAAGCCAAAGTCCCTTTGATGACATCTTTCTTATTTGACACCTTTAAAAAGCCCCAATGATCTCTCTCTTTTTCAGAATTGTTTCATATGCATTTCTTTTATTAGGTGCATTTCAGCTTGTAGATATCTTAGTTTAGATTTTTGTTTGATGCTTCTATTGATAGATTGGTTTGTGTGTGTTATGTGTTCAATGTGCAATTGTTCTATCTTGTATGTTACTTTTGATCTTGAGTCGTGAGTCCTTTTAGGACTAGCCGTTCTATCACATGAGATACGGTAAAGTTTGTTTGTTTTCATCTAAACCTCTCACAAACCCTACTATATGAGCGAGAATTTACCGGGTATATTTCGTATGTCATCAAATGTTGTGATGCATAGCAGAAGCACAAAAGATAGAGTTATAACACTCTTTTAAGAAAAAAGTTGATAAACTTATTACCTCACATACAATATAAAATCTAAAATTTGATGTGAATCGCTGAATCTTGGGTGACAAATAAATAGTTTAGAATGAGATCAAACTACTACATAAATGTGTGAATTACCATAGTTGGTCTTCTGATCCAATGGCATGAGAGTGATGATTTGGACTTGAAATACGTAAGGTCTCATTATTCAAACCTTAATTCAAAAGGGTTTTTTATAGTTGTTTCCTCCTTGATGGTATTTCTGAGCAAATTAGGCATTCTGTTTTAGAAATGCTCACTCAGGTATTGATTGTAGTTTCAAACGCCGTTATTATCTTCATATGTTTTTACAAAGCAAAAGAAATCTTTTAAAATGACTAAATTTGGGGGAATATATATATATATATATATATATATATATATATATAT
>BJCM01206807.1:0-35335 GCA_018326385.1 Flaveria bidentis | reverse complement strand
TCATATTATATAAAATAAAATACAAGTATAATTAACTAAAAATGATTAATTTCTAACTTTATAAAACATACAAAACAAATATATATAAAAATAAATAAACAAGCCATATAATATAAATTATTTGAATTATAACCATAAAAGACAAATTTTCATAAAAATATAAAAATAATTTATAGAATAACATTAACAACCCATGAATAATAATCATTAAACACCAATCATCCTAATCATAGTTAAGCTTTAAAATAAAGAAATCTATGTTTAATAATGAAATGGGCGAAAGTGAAACGATTACTAAACCAAAATATATTAACAAGACAAAATAATAAAATACAATTATAGAGTCAAATCATAATTACAATTAATAAAAAAAGGCTAAACATATAAAAACCCTCACGTGAGTTGGTTTTTTATTATGTAATTTTTTTAATTAAAATAACTCTCAAATTGGAAACTTAACGGAAAAAGTTAAATGTATTAGTTAGGAGTAGCCAAATGGATTCAAATGACAATTTTAGTAAAACTTCTGGATGCAAATGATAACACTTTAAACTTTTGGATTCAAATGACAATTTCTGTGAAACCTCAGGGACGTAAAACGCATTTAACTCATTTTTATATATATATAATGATATCATACTCATTTTATAGATAAAAAATGATCGTCTTTATGGCATAATTTAAAAATTATGTCATATATACAAAAGTTATAAATGTGTAAAAATCTCAATAGAGTTTTAAGAAAATTAACAAAAATGGTAATGACTAAAATACTCCAACAACTTTTTTTTTAATTTGATCTCGAGCATTGATTATGAAAATTTGATGATTAAGATTACTTCTTGGTTTTTAGCATAGTTTTTTTAGTATAAGTCAATCATATAATATTATATATATGTATCAAGTCAATAAAATATTCCCTAATTACTTAGATTGAGTGAAAATTGTTACAAATATGTTACTAATTACATAATTTGTTATAAATTGGTTGCGAATGGTTAGGTTTATAACTAAAAGTAAAAAACATTAATGTACATTTCAAATACTTCTACCCCAGAATTGTATGAATTTGTAAAGTAAAAATTAGAGATGCGCAAAATGTAATAAATAAAACTTTTTTCTAGAATAAAAGTTTGCTTCCATGTGTTGATAAAACGTTTATAATTAGATCAAAAACCATAATAAAAAAATCCAAACATTTTAATTTAACTTACTTGGTGATTTTGTTCAAGAAGTTAACCTAACTTATTTATATAAATAGAATTATATATATTACAACAAAACATCAAATTTAAATGCCTGTTACAAAACACAATTAGCAAAGTAAATATACTCAAATTCTTTTTATAAATTATATGTATATTATTAGTTCTTGATATGTGTTTTAAATATGTCCTAATTGTAAACTAATTAAAATATTATAAGGATATAGAAAAAAAATTAAAACTTTTGAAATGTGAACGATAAAAATATCAACAGTGAACCGTGTTAGCTCTAACACTTTAGAAGAATCTCATATCGATTGTGATGGAGGTGTGTCGACAAAAACACACGATTCTACAAGATATGTTACATTAGAGGCCATAAGCACAATCATTCTTATTAGGGTTTTATATTTTTATTCTATACATTAGATATGTTGTAAGGGCTACATCTAAACGACAAGAATATGAATAAATTATCATTCTTGAAACATAACCACTGTGCGATGATTGTGATGATTGATGAATAATTAAAGAATAATAACTTAAAATTTTTCTTTATACACGGTTCGGCGACTCTTTGAAAGAGCCCACTGGGTCATTTATAGCCCATTTGCAACTTCACAGTAACTCATCGTGTATATTTAACATTTAAGACTCGTTGAAAAGCCCATTGGGTCATTTAAACATCCTTTCAAATCTTCCAAACAAATTCATTATTTGGGAATGAAAATAATCTATAACCTTTCTAATAAACTAATGTATTTTTTTGTTATTTGTCATTCTCTTAACTCATATTTTTACCATTTGTTCTTTTTCTAAATATTTACACATCAATTTTTCCTCCAAAAGTATGTTATAGTAATTTAAACACTTATACAAATTTATCTATCTTATTAATTGCTATGTTTCTCACTCTTATAGATTTTGACACATCAATTTTCCCTCCAAAAATATATATTTTTAATTATATTTTACATTAAAATATATATTTGTAACTATTCATGTTTATTTTACATATGTATTTTATATTAAAATATATTCAGTTTTATTAATGAGTGGTTAGCCTATGTATTTATCTATAAAAAACTAAAATAAGCGTGAAACTGTTGTAGATCTCATTATATTTACTTTCTTATTTTTCTATATTATTAATAATAATATTGAATGCTAATAATATTACTCATACTATTTTCAAATTAAAAAATATATAATTTAATAAACTTAAACCTATTTTTATTAAAAACACACTTTTTTAAAACAAAATTTTTATAAAATATAAAATACAATGAAATTTAAAAAAAATCATTTTTCTTAAAACAAAATATTTATAAATCACAATATTTTATAAAATAAAAGTTTAAGAATAATACATTATTGTTTATTTACTTAAAATAGCTATTTATACGTACTTATAATCATATTCTATCTTCAAGCATGTTTTTATAATCCATAAATTTTTATTAATAATTATTTAGTATTTTATTTGTTCAATCCGTGTATCACAGGGGGACTAAGCTAGTGTTAAAATATACGAATCTTGTTGCACGTCACGTACTTTCTTAATTGTAAGATGAAAATATAAAAAAATGTTTAAGCAATAGACTAGGAATGAAATTATGAATGTGTATCCAATATTAGTATTAGTTAACATGAGTTGGCTCGATATGATTATATGCTAGAAAGCCTGAACTTTTGAATGATGTTTTAGATTTTAGGTTTTATATTGGTTCTATTTACTTGTTTGTTGTTGTATGAAAATATACATATCTGGTTGAGAGATATATGTCTCTACATCTCTTCTTACCTTTATATTGTCTTTATTTTTGCATGTTTCCATCACTGTGTTAAAAAGAATACTTGAATGCATTCTTCCAATGGGCATGACGTTGAGATGTGTCGAATTAACGTCTTCCAATGCATGATATGTTTCTTGCTACCAACTTATCGGTTGCGTGAACCCCAAATTCTTATTGTATAGAAGATATTCTTCATAAATTAACATGTATGCATATGGGAGAATCAAAAGCTAGCAGAAACCATGCAACTAATTACGAGGTATCATCTGAGGCTTTTTTAACTCAAGTAACTTGTCAACAAAAGAGTTCACGTCAAGGTAGATTGAAAGATATGCCGATGGACATTCGAATTCTAAAAAAACTGAAATAAAGAGACCATTTAAAAAGTGCTCCAAAAGAAATTTTGATTTAGATTTTTTTTTTATCCATTCTAGTTCTAGAATGTAAAAAGGAAACAGTTTAAGTGCATAAACAAATTAAGGATTAAATCCTAAAATGTATACTTTGATCCATTTTGAAATCTAAAAAGGGAAGTGTTTAATCATTAATGCACGTAAATTTGATGGTTTAATTCACCGAACTATTATTTCGGAGAAGGATGCGATGGATGATCAACGCCCATGCATGAAGTTTTAATTTTGTGTATCTTTATTATTTTAGTATGATAATTAATCACATAATAATTGGTCAAATCTGATCAAATTCGTTGCGATATTTTTCTATATCAGAAGTATATATGGATATTTATTTTATATTAAAAGAGTATTATTCATAACACAATTTTTATTATAACCATTACTATAACTTAAAAAAAAAAAGGTCGATGATGTTTTCCATTAGTTTTTCTTCACCTCATATATTTAATCTTTACACTTTTTTAGCCCTTGGTATTTTTTAAAAACTTTGTAAAATGTTACTTTGACCCTCTTAAGTTTCTAAAGTTTCGAGTTTACCCATGTGCAATATAAATTTAAGTCCATTTACATTTAGGCGTAATTAGAAATGACTTGGGTTAAATATAAAATGTTTTCAAGCTTAACTTTATACACTTTAAGACTGTCTATATTTTGGCATACATGTATGTTTTAACGTATATTTTGTTCAGAAATGAGTTGGGTCAAATATAAAACATTTTCGTGCTTATTTTTAAGTAGTCTTTAAGTTGAACTATGTTTTGACATCGGTTTGTTTGGAAACACGTCGGGTCAATATAATACTTTTTCATTTACTATACGTTTGACACAAATTTAGTTCGGAAATGGTTGGAGCGGGAGCAAGTTTATGTTTCGACATTTATTTTGTTTGGAAAAGAGTCAAGTCAAATATAAAATGTTTTTGTTCAATGTTATAAATTCGAGTCACTTTACGTATTGACGTAAAGTTTGTTTGGAAACAAAGGGGTCGATTATAGTCTATATTTTATCATGTCATGTACAATGCCGCTAGAATGGGCGACGGGTAGAAAACCTAATAGCAACGAAATTAATCTTTATGCATTTAATTTATTTTTTTAAATATAAAATAATTGATTGGTGGAATACAATATCCATTCATATATCTTGAAATTATTAATACTTTAAAAGCCAAAATGAACACCCTCTATGCTTATGGTACAAGTTCTTATGTAATGGTAGTTTTAATATTCTTAAAAAAATTTAGGGTATCTTCAAATTAAAGTTTTAATTATTATTTCTTTTACCCCACAAGTTTAGTTATAGTTAGTTATAGTAAACTTTTTACCTGTATGTTTGTCTTTTTAACGCACTTATGTTTTCTTTCCCTAATAATTTTTATAAAATATATCATTATAATTTATTTATTTTTATTTACATTCTGATTTAAATTCCACCTAGGAAGCATTTGTGTATCATACTATACAACTCATTAAAACGTAAATATACAAATTGCTAAAAATTATTCAACCTTTTGATTTCTATAGTTTTTGTTTGTATTTTCCTAGAACTCTTAAAATATAATTTTTCATACAGTTGTAGATGCTAATTTTTGTCGATGATTTTTTCCCATTGTGATCCACTATCTTATTCATGTTTTAACACTAAAATTTTAATATGTTTTTACGTAAAGTTCAAACTATTATCAGCAGTCTTGCCGTAATGCACAAGTTTGTAATAGATTTGTATTCATTTCACCACAGCGGTGTCATTCAAACTTTTATAAACTTTTGAGAGCGTTAGTTATTTTTACGCTGCAACGCCTGTGGACATTTTACTAATTTGAATATATTACATGTTATACATTTAACTCAATTGCATTTTATCTTTATCGTTTCATTTACGATTATTCTAAAATTCAATTTTTCGGTACCCTAGTTTATCATGAGTGTCGTTAGCACTTTCCATATTAAAATACTATTTTAGCAATTAAAATTCCAAATATTATTTTACACAATCAAAACACCTCTTTTTTAACTCACTAAATACATATTATCCTAAATATTATATCACATTATCACGTTTACAATATATATCACAATCTCAACAACCCATGCAAATAACAAGGCAAATTCAAAACTCTAATATCGGATTATTCGTAGCATAATAATAATCAACACCCCTTAATCACCTCTTTCTCCACAAGAACCACATTCACTATATATATATATATAAACCCTAATCACCTTCAGTAATCTCCAATGGTGAAATCTCGTTAATCCTTCAGTTTTCTCATAAACCCTAATCAACTTCTAACATCTCCACCAATCTTCATCCTTCAGGTATATGATTCAATTCCAACTTATATTAACTTCAATTCACATTCTAACTTCAAGAATCTTGATCAATTTACAAACTTTCATCATCTTATTCAACCATTATGATGAATCTTGAGACAATGATCGTAAATCTGATATGGGTTTTGTTCTTTTCAGGTTAAAGATCGATCACCATCGTTAACAATGGCATCTAATGGAAATTTACAAGTTCTTAAAGCACTCGATGGCGCGAAAACTCAATGGTATCACTTCACTGCAATTGTGATCGCTGGTATGGGGTTTTTCACCGATGCATACGATCTGTTTTGCATCTCTTTGGTTACGAAGATGCTCGGCCGGATTTACTACCACGAGGCGGGGTCTCCGAAGCCCGGTAGCTTACCGCCTAACGTATCCGCGGCGGTCAACGGTGTGGCCCTTGTCGGAACCCTAACCGGTCAACTGTTCTTCGGGTGGCTCGGGGATAAGCTTGGGAGGAAGAAGGTGTATGGGATCACACTTATGCTTATGTGCATTTGCTCGATTGCTTCGGGTTTGTCGTTTGGGAGTAGCCCGAAATCGGTTATGACTACGCTTTGTTTCTTCCGGTTTTGGCTCGGGTTCGGGATAGGGGGAGACTACCCGCTTTCGGCTACCATTATGTCCGAGTATTCGAATAAGAAGACCCGAGGGGCGTTTATCGCGGCGGTGTTTGCTATGCAAGGGTTTGGGATTTTGGCAGGGGGGGTTTTCGCAATAATCGTGTCGTCGGTTTTCGACGCACGGTACCATGCGCTTCCGTATGCGCTTGATCCGGTCGGGTCGACTGTTCCCGAGGCGGATTACGTGTGGCGGATTATTTTGATGGTTGGAGCCCTTCCCGCGATTCTGACATATTACTGGAGGATGAAGATGCCAGAAACTGCACGGTACACCGCCTTGGTGGCGAAAAATGCCAACAAGGCGACGACGGACATGTCGAAAGTGATGCAAATGGAGATCAAACCCGATCCGCAAAAGCTCTATCAGGTAATCGCGAAATCGGGTAACAGTTTCGGGCTTTTTAGTAAAGAGTTTGTGGCACGACACGGGTTACATTTACTAGGGACAACAAGCACTTGGTTCTTGTTGGATATCGCGTATTATAGCCAAAACTTATTCCAAAAGGACATCTTTAGCGCCATCGGGTGGATCCCGGCTGCGCAAAATATGAACGCGATCCACGAGGTTTACAGGATCGCTAGAGCACAAACCCTGATCGCGCTATGCAGCACTGTCCCCGGATATTGGTTTACGGTCTTCTTGATCGATAAGATCGGGCGGTTCAAGATTCAGCTAATCGGGTTCACCATGATGACAATCTTTATGTTCTCCTTAGCGATCCCTTACGACCACTGGACTCACCCGCAAAACAACATCGGATTCGTGGTTATCTACTCGTTAACCTTCTTTTTCGCCAACTTCGGGCCGAATGCCACAACCTTTGTTGTCCCGGCCGAGATTTTCCCGGCCAGGCTTCGCTCGACGTGCCATGGGATCTCTGCTGCATCGGGTAAATTAGGCGCGATTGTCGGTGCATTTGGGTTCTTATACTTGGCTCAAAATAAAGATCCTGCAAAGGCGGATGCGGGGTATCATGCGGGTATTGGGGTCAAGAACTCGTTGATCGTGTTGGGCGTGATCAATCTTTTGGGAACGCTTTTTACGTTTTTGGTGCCTGAATCGAATGGCAAGTCGCTCGAGGAGATGTCGGGCGAGAACGAAGAAGCAATTGTCGTATCGGTGTAACTCGAAACACTAGTTCTCGTTAGATCATCAAAGATGTTAGAGTTTTTAATTCTGTTACTTGTTTTGGTTTGTTTATGAACTTTGTTCTTTTGTTGTTTTATGTTTCTGGTAAAGATTGTTTGAGGATTAAGGCAATGAAATGTTTATTTTAAGATTGATTGAAATTAGACCAATATATCATATTATTATAGCTTTATAAACTGGTTCATATGTTGTTTTATCTTTGAATCTAGCTGCTGCTTGTGCAATGTGGATATCAAATTTTGAAAGTATATATCAAAGTTAATTAAATGCATAAAGAAAAGAATGATTGTTAACTAGACTTATTTATTTATTAAAGTTTAAATAAATAAACTAAAGCCAATAACAAGTACTTGAATGTTGTGGATGAAATGTAATGGTTTTCAGGTTTAGGTTTGAATGTAATTTGATCATATATATATATATATATATATGCATAACTTAATATGTTGTTGGTGTTTTAAAATTAAAGACTAGTGAATGAATCTATTCGTAACATTATAATAAGAAATGCTTCATGTAATAACCAAATGACGTATCCGATGATCAAGAAAGACACGTGTGTTTTTATACAAGAAGAAATGATTTTTTTACAAACCCAAAATTATGACATCAACTTGTTAGAACTTTAGGCATTCAAAATTAGTGACTCAATAGGATCTAGGATGGATAGAATCATGAAAACGCCTATTTCCCTATAGAAACATTTGCATAAAACAAAATTAAACATATAATTAATTTTAAATATTTTAATAATAAAACGTAAGTATATTTATAAAGAATGATCATAATTCATGAAATGGTAATCTCATATCATTGTTTTAACGACTTAAAATAAACTAATACGAAAAATATTATATTTTTTATATATGAATATTTTTAAAACGTAATATAATTTTTTTCAAATAAACAAGTTGACTCGCGAGCCGACATGAGCTCGACTCATATATAAACTACCCGAGCCCAAGCTCAATTTTGGTCTCGTTAAAATAAACGAGCCGGCTCAACTTGATTTTAATTGACCCGAGCCCAGTCCCACGTGGCTCGGCTCGATTTGTTTACGGTTCTAGTTTTTAATTGGGTTATGATTAATGAGTAACTATACCACTCATAGAAAGTATCAAATATAACATTAGTGTTATGTATGCTCATCAAGTAAAGGGACTCGAAGTGTCACACTTTAAAATTTCAAAACAGACCTTGTATCGAGTATAAAAACTCACCGGAAGTTCCTCCGGTAATCACTATCCTCAACTCACCGGCGGCGAAATCTAATCCAACAGTCGGTCTCCGGCGACCGTCACTCCACCCCTCATTCACCCATGAATCTGCTGGTTCGTCATCTCTTTCACACAACCCTCTATTTCATTCTTCTTCTGTAACATTTAACAAATGTTCATCTTTCAATCACAGGAAAAGATAAACTTGCTGAAGAAAGACGCCGGAAATCCGTCGCCGGAAGTCCTCCCGGCGGTCGTATCATGGACGGAGACCTCCGACACCATCTCTCGCCACTTCCAATTTCAGCCCGATGGTCAATTGTTTGTAAGTGTTCTTTATGCTCGTTAACTGTTCGACGAAATGCTTGTTAGAAATTTTGTCGGGAATTAGGTGTTTTGATTCAGTTTTGGTATACCCAATTGAGAAATAGAAGGATAAAAGTGTTTGTCAGAATGAAATTAATAGAGTTTTGGAGGTGGATCTTGATTTGTTACGCTTGTATCAATTGGGTTTCTTTTTTTGTTTAGGTGAAGGTGGTTAATGATTCAAGACCAACTGTTCGTAAAATCTCGGATTCTTTTGTGAATTCTTTTTTCCCTTCTGGTTATCCATATAGGTGAGTTCATGAAGCACAGTTTTATATTGTGTTACCCCTTGTTTAAATGTCATATGAACTGTCAATTCTTATGGAATGAAATGATTGAATCTAGTGCAGTGTTAACGAAGGGTATCTCAGATACACGCAATTTCGAGCATTACAACACTTCTCCAGTGCAGCATTATCTGTGTTATCTACTCAGGTCTTCTTATGATACTTAGAATCATCATATACAATCATCATATAGTACTATTTGTTTTAAAATCTGTTATTGATGAATCTTATTTCTTTTGCAGTCACTGTTATTTGCTGCAGGATTGAGACCTACCCCAGCACAGGCAACTGCTGTTAGTTGGGTGAGAATGAGTTTTTAAGTCTTAACAGATGTCATGATTTCAGAAACATTTAACTGACTCTGTTAGTTTGAAACAGATACTTAAGGATGGTATGCAGCATGTGGGGAAGCTAATATGTAGCAATTTAGGTGCAAGAATGGATTCTGAGCCCAAACGATGGAGAGTATTTGGTTTGAATCATTCCAATAACACACATTTATGTTTATCTGTTTTTTGTTTACATTTTTCACTGAAATATTAATTTTGTATAGCACTTTTGATTTTCAGCTGATGTGTTATATGACGTTGGCACCGGTTTGGAAGTTCTTTCCCCATTATGCCCACAATTGTTTCTTGAAATGGCTGGACTTGGAAATTTCGCAAAGGTAATTTGGTGGTTAAATATGATGAGTATTGTATCGATGAACGTATCTTGATCTTGTAATTTGACAGGGAATGGCAACGGTTGCTGCAAGAGCTACAAGATTGCCGATTTATTCTTCATTCGCGAAAGAGGGAAATCTTAGTGATTTATGTGCAAAAGGAGAGGCGATTTCTACTGTGTTTAATGTGCTTGGATTGGGTGTCGGGATTCAATTAGTTTCTACAGTTTGTTCATCAATGGAAGGAAAGGTACATTTCATTTTCAATTTTTTTGTCCCTTTTATATCTTGCAAATAAATTGAACATTACTTTCATATTTTCAGAAGTTTTGGGTATTCTAATAACTTTTTCCTATGTTGCAGGTGGTTGTTGGGTCAATGCTTTCTGCAATACATGTTTGCAGTACGTATGAGGAAATGAGATCTGCTCCTATCAACACATTAAATCCACAGCGAACTGCAATGATCGTAGAAGATTTCTTCAAGGTTGGTGGAAGAAATGCTGTCTATCTTTTTCTCCGGTTACTTTTATGATATCCATGCTATTTAATTCTTTTACGCTATGCTTATGCTTGAAGGATGAGTTTCACAAAAATGTATGATTATTATTTATTAGTCACACATTCAAGGCAAAATAGAAGAATCCTCAAGACCAAATGTCACACACACACATAGAGAGTGAAGCGTATAATACAAAACCAATTATACCTTGAGGACGGAATAACCACTTGTACCTTCGCTTTAACTATGATAAATAAGGCGATTACGTAACAGCCTACGCACATTTTATCTACAAAGCACAACAGTAAAATTGGTCGTGCTTTATAAATCTATGTCGACTTATTCAGTTATTGAACTACACGTTGGTCAAATTGTTTGACTCACTGTCATTATAGTGAATTTTTTTTCTTCATTTTTACTTGTTTGATCTGTTTTTACTCATATGAATCTGTTAGTAATAAAAATATAAATCCAAATAGACTCATTCAGTTGTTGAACTGCATGTTACAAATCAGACGGGAAAGGTATCAAGTCCTGCAGATCTGAGATACAGAGAAGATCTATTTTTCCCAGGGCGAGTAATAAAAGACGCTGGAAACGTCAAAGTGGGAAGAAATTTGCACAAAGTTATGAAGCCTTCAAGACTTAAACAACTTAAAGAAATATTACCAGATGAAAAATTTGTTTTGAATTTCGGCGATAAATCAACAGACTTGGTGTTGGAGCAGAATGCTAGCGGCGAAGATGCGTTACGAGGGTGGCTAGTGGCGGCTTATGCCTCTCCGGCAGCCAACCTGGAGGTGGAAAGGATAGAAGAGGCTTATGAAAAGATGAATACAGTAATTCTTACATTGCTGTCTGAACTACAGGCAAAAGGGTGGCATACCGACCGTTTTCTAGATGGAACAGGTAGTCGTTATGGTTTCTAGTATTTGCTAGTATTTCACTTCACATTTATTTTGTAATTAGGTTTACATGTATATGAATACTTTAGATGAAATGTTAAATGAAAGTATGGATTTTGTTTGAAAAGGAAGGAGTTATAGATATGCTCTTATAACACAATGGTCACCTAGATCACAGGGGCCATTGGATCTTAACCTTTGCATACTGTATGATTAGCCATTGACTGTTGTTTAAGCCTTTAGTTTCACCTCTTATATCTGGCCCTGACACATGCTCCAACACATAAATAGTTCTTTGTGCAAGTCTTATGTGATAACTTTGGTGTTAGCTAAGCTCGAGGTAGATCTTGATTGTCGGTTTTGTTCGTCCTTTTAGAGGTTGGAGTCGTGTTTTAGTAAACATTGAGGCTTTTGAGTTTCAAATAGCTCAACATCTATGAGTTGTGAGGTCCAGGGATGTGCACAATTTGTTTGAGGTTAAAATAAACATGCAACTTTGGTTTGACATGTTGGAAAAATTGAGCAACTCAAGTTAATGTTGAGATATCGAAGTCCCACAAACTTGTACAATATATACATGCTTAAGCTATTAAATTAATTTTTATTTATTAACTTCTTTGTAAATAATTTTAAAATCATAATCATAAGCATACCCATTACATCTCATGCATAGCAAGTCTACCAACACGTCTATAAAAATAGGTTGTAGACAAGACTTATATCTATCTCAAATGATATAAAAGCCGCTTTCAATAAGACCTCCGGCTCCAACACTCACAATAGGATCCTATAACCCATAGAACGCGAGGACAATGTTCAATATACAGTATATACAAAAAGCACTCACAGGCAATGATCGATAACATAGCACATACTAGGCAATCATTATATAATAAAGATAAACACATACAATGATCAATAATATACAATGTTCAATAATTAATTCATAAACAATTTACATTATGATAGATATCGGAAATTAAAAGCTTAGATTTTTTATTAAAAAGACTGATTCGAGATGGGCTAAATCTCCAATTACAAAGTAAAAACCCTAGTTGATAAACAATACATCGATATATCTAATCTAAATCAAAACAACTATTAAAATACCAAATGTAACTGAATGTCCCATTAACATCCCTCAGTAATTCACTTTTCCCTTATATGCGTATTTCTAATTAATTGGGTCAACTCGATATTTTCAAAGCAGGTTATAGGCCCACCCAAATCCCCAATGCAACACAAAATGATTCAGCCGATATCAATGTAAATAAAAAGGTTCGTATCACGTTAACAAGCACCCAGTCACCTAGACATCAAACAAGAAACATTAACTACTCAGGTATAATACGTAGACATAATACTATATAAGACACCTCTAAACTCTCCCCTAAACGTCCTTAATATTGATCATAGTAAGCTAATTACGATTATTAACGATTAAAATTTGTTAAATTGACATTTAATGTTATAACTATTAACGATTAAATCATAGTAACCTATTACGATATTTACCGGTTCACTATTGACCGGATCGAATTAGAGCCAAGATATTAAAATTAACTTAAAATTAGAGACATTACTAATACCGTCAAAACCATAATGAAAGCATCTAACGCATTGAGTATAAATACTTAACGGATATAATGTTAGTGTCAAAATGGTTATTTTCTCACCGTGACAATTTCATAGTTAAATATTTGTCACTTTTAACTCTTAATATATTAATAAAACTTTAAGAAATGCCGAACTCCTTCAGTTTTTAAAATTTTGGGTTTACTTGTTGTGTACTTTTACTTAAAAAAACTAATTTCTTACATTCTTATTTTATGTACATGTCGGTGTAAATTCGAGTTCGTCTATATTTTAACATAAATTTGGTTTAGAAACGAGTTGGATCTAATATAAAACACTTTTATGCTAATTTTTATGTACGGTTTGAGACGCTGGTCGACATTTCGATGTAGATTTTTTTTCAAAACGAGTGAATTGAAGTTAATATAATATGAATGCGTTCGACGATATGAATTCGAGTAACTCCAAGTTTTAACGTAAATTATGTTCGGAAACAAATAGGAACAATTGTACGCAGTCTATAAACTATCACGTTGTGTACTGCGGACAACAACACGAGGGTATAATTACTAGTATAAATAAAGAATGAAATAAAACAAACTTCTAACATTAAAGGTCTCTCTTGATTAGAAACTATAAGAAAGTAGCAAACATTTATTGGAAGAGTCGTAGGTTTTTTTATTCGATCATTAGAAAAAGCATAATAACGTTACAACCTTCCCCTTCTTTACATACAAGATCAACAAACTAACAACACCACGTACATTTTATTCTTCCTTAACAAACTCTCCACCACCCAACTACAACCTTAAGCCTCCGGCATCCGACCGCCACCGCCAGACCTACGGCCCGATGATGCCCTACCGCTAGCCGTGAACAACACGGCCTCCTGCCTATTGAACTTCAGCCTCTGTGCCTCTTCCCTCGACAACTGGTACGCATTTGCGATCACATCCAAGGGCAACGCCCTCATGACCGAGGTCTCACCAGCCAATGTGTTCATTATCGCGTTGTCATTGGTCCTGAAGGATATCCAGCTGCACGCTTGCTCGTCCGCTTGTTGCACCATCGCGAAGTTCTGTGGCACCACCACGAGCTGTCGCTCTTGGATTTGGTCGTTGAACACTTCTTCGCCTTGGTCGTTTACGATCTGCATCCTCATGTTGCCGTTGGTCACGTAGATTATGTTGTGGGCGTTCATTAGCCAGTGTGGTGACACTAGACCATTCTGCAAAAGAATTAACTTAGATGCATAAGTATATAACACTGCTAGAAATAAGTAACACTGCTACTAGAAAAATGTTTTTTTACTAAGGATTTTTCGGCAAAAAGGTATGTCAAAATTTTATATATTTTTGACAAAAATCCTACTCAGAGATAGAAAGTAGTATTATTTTTTCTATTATTTATGTAGGAAACTATGGCAAAACACGGAAAAATATGGTTTAAGTTTTTATATTACGTAATATACATATTAGTAGTAACAGTAATAACAATAGCAATAATAGTAGTAGCAATAGTAATAGTAGCAGTAGTAATAATAATAGTAATAATGATAATAATAATAGTAATAGTAATAATAATAATAATAATAATAATAATAATAATAATAATAATAAAATAATAATAATAATAATAATAGTAATAATATAATGATAATAATGATGATAATAATAATAATAATAATAATATTGTTAATTAATTATTAACTAATTAATTAATTATATAATTAAGATTTTAACATAGTAAAAATAACAATAAACATAATTAAATAACAAAATAAAAAGGAAGTTACAAGCTTATTTGCTAACTTGACAGTGGGTTTTTCAAGTTAACTTAATCTAATAATTACTGATTATTATTAATATTATTATCATAATTTATTTATTAATATAAATATAATACTACAAATTCTTAACAATTAATTAGAAAATATATATATATATAATAATTATAATAATAAACAGTATATATTAGTGCATGTTGAAGTTGAATCCAAAAAAAATGTGCTGTTTGTGTATCATATAGTCATATTACCCTGTGAAGGACACCACGTTCAGCACTAAGTTGCAGAAACTGAAGAATGGGGAACTTGAAGCTGTTGAGGCTAGTGCATCGGCCGGCCTCCGGGTTAAAGAAATCGGCTTTCGAGGGATCATCGATGTTCGACCGCAGTTTCATTGAACAGATGGTTTCTTCGACCCCGTTGTCGCGAGGAGCACCGCGGTATTCTTGTTGTCCACGGGTCGGCTGGATGACCTTAAGCCCTCCTTCCACCAACACAATGTGCCCCCTGCGGTCATCTTCGCCCCTCAGCAACTCGGCCGTCTGTTGGTCGACGTTAAATGCCTCAGCGATTGTCTTGGTTTCGAACCCTTGGAAGATGTTGTTGGAGCCCCTTTGTTGTGATTGTGATTGTTGTGATCTCCTTCCCCATATTCGTGGTTGTCCTTGTTGTTGTCGTTGTCGTTGACCTTGTTCTTCTGAGTTTCCAGCCAGGAAAAATCTCTAAAACAAGAGATATTTCCGATTTAACTCATTACACACTTTAAATTATATATATTAAAAAAATATTTTACAGAATTAAATCATTACACATTTTAATTTTAAATAATATATATTTAAAAATATTCTTTACAGAATTGAGTTATTACACGAAGGGATGACAATGCCTAATTTATTTATGATATAATTAAATCTGTTAAATAAAAAAAATAATTTTATTTTTCAAAATAATCGAAATTAAGAGACTAGACTTCATTACTTTTCATTCTTAGTGTATAAAAAGCATTTTAAAAAATTATAAACATAATAATATATAGTTAAACAAATCATTTACATGTTTGATACTTGTGTTACTTGCGTCTATCTATTTTATTTTGCTAGCCCTAATTACACGCCCTAGGTTATTCTATTTTATCCAAATATGAATTAAGAGGCGTCTTTGGTAACCATTAAAATATTATATCTTAATCACTGGAACTTAAGATTACTTCTTAATTATTAAGATAAAAACCACTAAAATATAACCTTTTAATAACCATTAAAAGGGTACCAAACATTGTAATTTTTACGTGCTTTAAATCCTCAGGACCGGCCCTGGCCCTGAAACATTAATAAGGTTAGTTAGGTTGTTGGCTTACTCTGTGGTTTGGGTCGAGTTGGTTAGCGTAGTTGTGGCTGTCGAGTAAGGCGATGATAACGAGTTCTTCTTGGCCGTCGTTGTAGAGCCAGTGTGCGGCTCCGGTGGGGATCGCCACCACGTCGCCTTGGCGGAAGTGGTGGACCTTCTGGTGGCGATCGGTGAACATGCTTCCGCCTTTGCGTCCTTCCAATTGTTGTGAAGATACTTCGTATGTCTCCGGGCACCCGGGCAACATCACCCCTTGAATACCACTTCCTATCATCCACAACAAATAATAATAATAATAATAATATTATTATTATTATTAATCATTAACGTTAATCATATAAAAATTCAATGTAATCAATATCTTTGTGTTTATGTTAAAAGTGGGACCGAACCAAGTGAGGGTCTAGAGGGTGTCTCTTATTAAAATTTTGTCGGTTTTTATACATAAAAGTTGTATAATAAGTTGTTAATAAATAGAAATTATATAAAAAGGAGGGTGTATAACACTTGTATAGTTTGTATGAAAGAGAAACTTAAGAGAGGATTACGAAGGTCTTTTCATGTGGCATTTGTTTTTTTTATATAGCTTCCGATTTGTTTATGATCGCGACTAAACATGTTTAATAAAAATAAAGTTTTAAATTTTTTATATTTTTAGAGATAACTAAAATCAAAAGCCTAGACTTCATTATTTCATATTATTGGTTCATAAAAACATATAAAAATATAAACATAATATATTAGTAATTAAACAAGTTTTTTGCATTTTGATACGTAACCTACGCTCCCCATCTCTAACCTGTTAAAAACGATAAAACCTGTTTGTCAGCCCTAGTTTTTTATACATAAAAACTCCACCAAAAAGTTTAAGAGTTTATTGGTTACATATATATAAGTTATATATATATAAGTTATATATTAAACATTTTAGTTGCAGTCAGTTTTTATATATAAAAGCTATATATTGAACACTTTAGTTGTAACTATATGCCTAGGGTTTAGAGGGTCTGTGATCGGATATTTGTCCGTTTTGGTCAAAATGCATAGGGTTAGTTAAGAGGATCTTGTGATCATCAGGTATTTGTCGGTTTTTATATATAATAGTTGTATTCTTTTAAGAAAAAAAAAGTTTATGAGAATTTGTCAGTTTTTTATACATAAAACGTATATGTAAACAAGAATTAACCACCACTTTAGTTATATTCGGTAGAGTTATAATAATTAATAATGTAATTAGTTACCTTGCTCAACAAAGAAGAGAATAGGAGTGTTGGTATACGAGGGCAAGAGCAAGCCACGTGGCTGAATCTGGTGTCGAATAACCTCGACACCAGCGCACTCGAACTGCTGATCGTTCGAGTCAAAGAACTCAGTGAACCCGCCTTCGGATTCAACGCGCTCAACGGGTTCAAGAGCGTCAAGTCTCTGAATCTGACACTCATTCTGCTGGCGAAACGAGGGTCGAAACGACTCGCGATCAGCAATGCAGGCATGGGTGACCAAAAGAAGAAAGGCTAGGGAAAGAAAGAGTTTAGCCATGGTGGTTTGTGGTGGCGATGGTGGTGGTGGTGGTGATATTTATGGTGGTGGAGGGTGGTTTAGGGGGTGACACATAGGGTGGTGGTGTCAGAAGAAGTATAGACACATTTCAGCTTGCATGGGATGAAAGAGTCATGTGGTTACACCTCTCATGCTTGTTTGGATTTTGTGTTTGAGTTCTACACGGAAAATTATGTATGTGTGTATGTGTTTTTTTATTATTTAATTTGGTGATTTAACATGTAAGTTAATAGGAAATATTTTTATAATGGAAGTATCTAACACATTTGTACAAAATAAGATAGATGACTTGTGGTGGTGCTATTATCTAAGACAATAGATTGTTCTTGTAATAATATAATAGCATCAAGGGTAGGTAGATCTAAGACGAATAGATTCGGGAAGAAAAAACATTAATCCGTTAAAAGTACAAAAAAAAAAAACACTCTCCAATAAGAAGAGTATGAAACACTTAAAAACACTACAATTATCATAACCTTTTTTTATTTATTAATATACTAGGGGATTACCTTGTGTAACCTAGTATATTATATGTTATATGTTGAATACAAAGATATTAAATATTTGTTAATGAATAGTTAGAAACTATAAAACGTTATTTTGATACAAGATATGATTAAAATTACGTATGAGTAAATACATTGATTAATTGATAAAACATCTTTATTATTTTTAAAACTTTCGTTTTAAAATTTTATTGCTTTGATAAAAAATCAACTTTTTTAATATTTCATTGTTTAAAAACTCCAGGTTTGTTTTGTAAATTTTTTATTTACAAATTTTATTTTATAAAAAGAATGATTTTAAAACTATTTTATTATTTTAAAAAGTTTTGTTGCTTTAGAAAAAAATATGGTTTTAGAAAATTTTATTTTTGAAAAGTGTATTTTTAATCAAAATACTTAGGTTTATTTTTTCTGAAAAATATATTTATAATATCATTGATTCAAGAATAACTTAGATTTATAATATACGGAGAGAAAGAGAAAATTTTGGAAATTATTTATTTGATATTTTAAAATGGAATAAATAGTAGGCTGAAAATAAATGAGAAAATAAATGTGGGAATGAGATGCGTAAAAAAGTGTAAAAGATTATTTGAATAAATATATATGTTCTTTGTATATAACCTATACAATAGGTTATAGATCTATATATTATGTGTTTTTTAATAATAAATATTATATAATTCTATGTTTTGCGTTATAATTTAATAACTGAATATTTTTATTAGGAATAACAATTAATAATAAAAATATAATTTATGACCGTACAATGGTTAATGTGTATCTTGGTTGTTTAGATAATAATATATGTAACAGATGCATCGATAGGTTATGAAAAAGAGGGGTTTGAAAGTTCATGTATTAAAAGTTTGTTGGTTTATGAAAGAAAGTTTACAAACTTTTTAACTAAAAATATTTTTTATGATCTGACTGTTTAAGGTTTTAAAAATATCAGCTATATAAAGAAAACGTTAACTCTATCAATTCAAATTTTAATATAACTATAATTTAGTGGCCTATCTATCTATTATAACTTCTAGTTTTTGGAAGCTGCTAGCTACCTTCTTCCCATTCTCTAGTAGCCCGAGATGAGTTCTACACCCTAAGGAGACAGAGAAAGCCCTTCCAGAGATTCATGTAAAACCTGTTTTTGAAAACAGCCTACTCATGCAAAGAGTCCTTTTCCCCATGCCCATGCTATGAAAACTTCACACCAAGTCAAGCCGCTAGCTTTAGTAAGAAATCGAGATTCCTATTCTTGTCCGGCTTGAAACTAGAATTAGATAAGTATAGTACGCAGGGAAGTACCTATCTGAAAGGAAGGTAACGGCTGGCACATAGGGACATCGGTTTAAGCTCCCTCAATATAATTTTTCCTATTAAATAATTTCATTAATTATAAATAATATTATTTATTTTTTAGATTAAATATAGTGTTTTAATAATTTAAGAAAGAGTTTTTTTTATAATTCTAATGTCTAAGGAAATATTTGTTAAGATAAGAAATTTTTCTAAAGCATCAATCTTTTTTTAAATTATGAAATATTTAAGATAAGTAAATTATAATTTGCATCCCTGACGTTTGTTCATTTTAACCACTTGCATCCCTGCGGTTTCAAATTATCATCCGGCCCCAGACGTTTCATGTTATCTTCATTTGAGTCTATACGTTTTATTTTTATTTCCATTTGAGTTCAAATGAGTAACAATGTTAATGTTTAAAATTATTATTAAAATGACGAAACCACCCTTAAAATTAAAACACACATAAAAAACATTGTGGGTCCCACCCATCAACATCATCATCTTCAAATCACCACCCCCATCACCACCACCACAACAGCCCCGTCACCACCGCCACAACCACCCGGTTGCGACCACAACAGCCCCATCACCACCGCCACAACCTGATTTTGTGGTGATGAAGGGCGGTCTCCGACGAAGTCCCGGCGGGTCATCGGTGGTTACATCTGATACGGTAAGATCGATTTGGGCGATAACCCGTCTCCACCGTTGTTCACATTCGCCGGAAATCTCGCCGGCTCAATCATCGCCACAGGTGCGCTAGAGTACGTCGGAGAAGGGGTGGCTGAGCTGGTGTTCGCACCACCACCACCACCACCACCACCGTCGCTCCGACGACTTCGCTTTACAGATCTGAGAAAAGACTTGAAATTACTAGAAAAGAATCGCCATAGGGGCGACGGAGTACGTCGGAGAAGGGGTGCCGTAGCTGGTGTTCACACCACCACCACCACCACCGTCACTCCGACGACTCCGCTTCGGTGGTTCCGCTTTACAATCTCGCCGCCCCATCCCTACCACCGTAGCTGTCAATCGCCACCACAACAGCTCCCATCAACACCACCACAACCACATCACTAGAAAAGACTTGAAATTACAGATCCGCGAAGGAATGGAGGCTTAAAACGATGGTAATTAGTGTTTGTAGCAGGTCTGGTTGATGGTGGGTGACGGCTATTATGGTGGTGAGGGGAGGTTGTGGTGGAGTTGGGTTGTGGTGCTCATGGTGTTGAGGGATGGTTTCACCAATGATCGGTGGGTGGTGGTGGTGGTGGTGGTGGTGTTGGTGGGTGGTGGTGGATGTAAAGAAAAGAGGAAGAAGATGTTTTGGGTGGTAGTATTAATGGGTGGTGGATGGTGGTGTCGATGGGTGTGGGTGGATGTAGTGAGAAGAAGAAAAAGAGGAAGATGTGGGTGGTTGTATTATTTGCAAGTTGATTGTGAAAGAAGAAGATATAGGTGGCTCACAATTTTTTTTAATTCTTAGGGGCATTTTAGTCTTTTTATAAAAGAATTAACGGAAGTTTTTGGATACAAATAGATATAAAAATGAAACGTTAGGGGTCAGATGACAATTTTGAAACCATAAGAATGCAAGTGGTTAAAATGAACAAACGTTACGGATGCAAATGGTAATTTACTCTTTTAAATAATAAAATATTTATAAACCAAAATAATATAGTGAGGTCTTTTTTAGAAATGACAGTTTTTAAAATGGTTTATTTCCAAACAAAATGTTTGAATTTTTTTTTTGTAAAAAACAAAAAAAATTATTTTATTACTTATAATTATTACTCATAAGTAATTTTTATTCGTATCCTACATCCAAATACTATTTTATAATTAATAAACTTTTATTATTAATTATTTAATGTTTATTTATTAAACACGTGTAATACACGGGATACTAAACTAGTTCATAATATTTTAGAGTAGTATTTATTTCAATAATGTAGACCTCACGAATTAACTAAACTAGAATGTTCCCCATGCGCGTTGCGCGGGAAACTCCGCAACATGACCAAATATCAAAACACAGATATAATATAAATCGCAATAACTATCACCTTGTTGAAAAAAAGAGAGAAAAAAAAATGAAAAAAGAATACGTTAGAGAAAATAAACTCACATTAGAATTATATAATTTATTACTATTGTTTAACCTACACAAAAAAGAATACATTATACATGCACTTTAGAATTTAAAAAGTAGTTGAAAAAGATAAAAGAATAAAAAAAACTTTAAAATATAAGATAATAATATTCATTACAATATGATAAATAAACTCAAATAAATTGAAGAAATAGTATTTTATGCATTTATGCAGAAAGCTTTTCGTCACGTCATGCCCCTTACGGGGCCCATCATCTTCTTTTTTATTTATATGAAGTGCACAATAAAATAAAATGAAAATTAAACATTGATAAAGAAAAAGTAAACAAACTAAAGATTCATGGCACAAAACTAAACCAAACAAAGATTAGTGGCTAAAACGTAAACCAAACAATAAACACTATAGCTAAGCCTAAGAGTGTTGTTTTATATAGATATATAATAGCCCTAATGGCTGGCCCCCTCTTTTGGGCTACGTGTCAACAGCACAAAACAGGCCCAAATAACCTGGTCTAGTTCGGCCCAATAGTACCTTCACAAACCCAACAAAAACATGGGTTCACTAATGGGTAAGAACGAGGCCCAAAAGAGTTATTGAGGGAGCTCTAATGTGTGTATCCACCGTTTGATGTTAGTAATCAAACAATAACACTTTTCCTTTTTGTTTACTTCATTTGTTTTAAATCAAACTGTGTTTGTTGGCATTTTGGATTAAAAACGTTCTTGCACTAAATTTTAGCACTTAAAACATTGCAAATTTGTAGTTTACATCAAATTTTAGAAGCTTATATATTCAAAATCATATTTTAGATATTAATTTATTTCCCTTTCAGATATATTCATTTAATTTGAAGATCAAACATAAAAAAAGTGTTTTGAACAACCTTGTTCCAAACTCAAAAATTATAACAAATTGACTTCTTTCACCATGTTGGTTGATGTTGACCCAATAGTCAATCCTCTAATTCCGGTTTATGGTAAATGTTTCAATTTTAATAAACATTATATATAATCATTTGAGCTTACACTAGTCAGAACTAAATGGAGTGAACTTGTTATTTACGTTTAACAAAGCCAATAGCAGACGTGTGCGCTTTACGTCTAATCTATACAACACAAGATTACATGTAAAACTGGAATGAATTTGTTAGTTATTACTCTTGTAAACCTCAAGTGCAATTCCAGCTTTTGATATCGTTCAAGTAATCAATGTCAATTACTACGTGCGGGCCACTTGTGTATGCATCATTTTACATCACAATTGCGGTTTAACTTTTCTATACTCCTACACGTAGCCCATATCTATTGTGTAGGGCCTCAATTCTAGATATTCTTACGGTTGGATGATCAATGCGCAAATAGTTATAAAACAATAATTTCTTATTAATAGAGTTGGAAATGTTTGACAATGAGTTTACAAAATATCAAATAACTATATTAAAAAGATAACATTGGTACATCGGGATACTAGTCTTGGTGTGAAGTAATCTTCCTTGTGAGTCATCCCGAGGTGATGATCTGAATACATGCTAAAGGTAAGTATTTGAAGTATGGGTTTGGAAACCTTCACATTATATTATGGCATTTTATAACCAAACTTTTTATAAATGAATATCATATAATCATAAAATTAATCTAATGCATCATAATGGTTATCTAGAAGTTTTGTGTAAGTTACTACATCATGCGGGCACACCCCACTAGTACACGCATACTATCTTAGTTTTTATTATAAGTTATTTTTATATCATGTCGTGAAAGAAACACACTGGGCGGGCTGTGATCGGGATTAATCACAACTCAAGAAATACTTACAGACACTTCTAACATTAACTTATTTTTTTCTAATGATCTCTTACTAATTGATAATTAACCCCCTTAGTTATTTTGATAAAATGGAGACAACTTCGAACCATCTTTCAAGTCCGTCACCACCCGGCCTCCATTAGGTTCTTTTTTTATGTTTAGCCTTTTATCTTCATGTGAAATCTATTTCCAACGAGTCAAACAGTTCAGATCAAAAGATGGAGGTTTTAAGGTGCATAATTTTCAGATTGACGAACCTAATGATTGATTTCAACTTTCGGCTTAATGTTTCGGTTATATAAGTAGTCCACATCATAAAAAAACTAACGGTGTTAACTCTCAGTTAGTAAAAGATTGTTGAAGGAAAAATAAGCTCAAAATTGAAAGTTTCTGTAAATAACTAAATATTTCCTGAGTTATGATTAATCTCGACCAATAAATAAAAATTGAGATTTTTAAATCTACTAATTCTTATTTAATAATTTTTTTATTTTGCTTTGTTTTCACTAATGGGTAAATTAGTAATGAAACTTTTCATCTTATCATACATGTTATACTGTAATAGTGATGATACGATGTTATTGTTATGTGAAAAAGATTTAAATATAACTATTATATTTTCTTATAATATTTAATTGAGCTTAATTGATTATGTTGATTTCTAGATAAGTAGTCTTAAAGATGTACTAAAAAAACACAAGCTTTAGAAATAGATTTATAATAAGACATGACAAGGGTGAGGATCATATGAGAAGTAGTTATAATTAAGAACTTAAGAAACAATCAGATTTTTTAAACACATATAATTTTTATATGATATTATTTTTAAAAAATATACCACAATATCAAGAATTAATTTATATTTATACGGGTATAATATTCATGTATTAGATATGTGTTGCATATATGTAGTATATCAAACTACATATATGAAGTACGTCATATTATATTTATGTTGTATCATAATGCTACTTATTTGTAGTATTGACGTATACTTTTTTTTAATTTTTGATATAGCAATATTGTACACATAACACATATTAAAGGCAAAAAAATTTCCGATTTAATTGTGTAATTAAAAAAACTAATAATGTATAAAAAAATTATAGTCATTTGAATTTAAAAAGGAGTAGTTATCAAATTAAAATTAATTATTAAATGTATAAAAAAGTTATAGTCGTTTGAATTTAAAAAAGAGTTTATCAAATTAAAATTAAATCATTAAATGAACCCTACTTGGTATAATTACAATAAAACTAGTGTCATGACCCCTGCGTTGTGGTGGTTTGTAAAATAACATAAAAACTAATATTAAAACGTAGTTGTAAACTCGCGTGTTGAGAGGGGAGAACCATTAAAAACAAATATCAAAATGTTGTTGGTAATTTACACGATAAATAGGATGTTGAAACCATTGATAACATACATACATTTATATAAAAAACAAATGTCGTCGAGAATCTACCCGTTAAAGAGGACGTTGAAGCCATTGCAAATGTATGTTAATGAAAACGAAACTCTAACGTTGATAATAGTTGTACACATGTGATTTGTTTAAAAACAATATGTACATTATGTTATGTTATATTATTTATTTGAAAGATAGAAATGAAATCATATAAATAAATAAATAAATGAAAAAAGAATAAGAAACAAAGCATGTACACAACACTATTATATATAAAAGATTTGGCAATTAGTATTAAACCCTCCGAGTTGCAACGGCGAGTGTAAAACTATGCCAAGTATCACTAAAGACACACCACCGCTAGCAACGTCAATCAACCGAAACGTAGAACAAAGGACACACCACCATTAGACGAAACGTAGAACATATAAAACAATAACTAAGTCTATTTTGGACCAGCATGTTACGACCGGGCCGTTAAACGTTAAACGGAAAAAAAATGGCCGTAACTATGTTAAAATACACACACCGCGGCGTGTTAACTAGCAAAATGTAGACTGAACATAAAATGAAAATTTTTTAAAATTTATAAAGTAGACCAACGTTAAAAATAAAAGTATATTTGGGCTAGATTATAAAAATAAAATAAAAATGTGTTGGGTTAAAATGAAATTTTTAAAAATTGAAAATAATAAGACAAGAATCGAATTCAACGCTTAAAACGTATTATACAAGACATAACACATGTGTTATGAAATTAAGTACTCTATTTTAGTTAGTGAGCTAAAATAGTGCTAATGTTTGTTTGCCCTATATTAAAGCGCTCCCATTTTACTCTATATTGTCGTTAGTGTTCTTAAAATTTAAGAATTCATGAGATTCTTCTATGTAACTCGTATGTTTGAATCCTCATCTCCAAACATCTTGAAGATTTAGTTAGTGATCTAAAAAATAGTTAGTGTTTGCTTGCGCTATTTTAAAGCACTCCCATTTTGCTCTATACTTTCGTACATGTTCTTAAAATTTAAGAAATAGTCGTAGAATTCTTCTATCTTATTCGTATATTTAAATCCTCATCTCCGACATACCATCTCAATGATTTTAAGAGAAAATAAGTTAGAATTCCTAAATATAAAGATTTATTATTTATTTTCTATATCTATTCTATATATTTTTTAACCGATCGCAAGTGAAAGAGGAGGAAAAAAATAATAAAAAAATTAAGTTTGGTTTTGCTCACTGAGTATGACAAAAATAATAATTTTCTTTCAAAATATTCAAAATATCAATTTAACTAAATTTCTTTTAAGTTTATAAATTGTTTCAATTTCAATCAAAATATTTCATTATTGTTCAACTTGAATCCAAATAATAAAACTTTGAAATTGAAAATGAAATAATTTATTAAACTTCTGGAGGTAAATTGATATTTTTAATCTTTTAAAATAAAATAAAAACTTTTGTTAATGATTTATAAACAATATTGAAATTAACTTCAATAAAAAAAGTAAAGAATAGTTATTTAATAAAATACAGGGAATAGGATATAAGATATAGAATAAATCATAAAAATAAATTAGAAAACCCAATTTGAAGGATTAACATTTACACCAATAAAAAACACCTCAACACCTTTTCTATCTTCCCAAGATTTCTTGTCACATATATTTCTCATCAAACATCACACTTCCACCAAACCCTAACTCTCTCATCAATCTCTCTCTCATTACATATATGGAAACATCAATCCAAACACCTTATATTTACCACTAAAACATCACTTCATCTTCCATCTTCTTCTACCCCAAAGAAAGCTTCTTGCTTGTGTATGTGGGTGTGCTTTCTGATCATCATCTGCTTTTTTCTCTTTATGTGTTAACTACAAGATTTTCATCAAGAAAGAAGTCTATAACTTATAGAGAACAACATAAAGAAACCCTTAAAAGGGAAACATGATCATGTTCTAGATCTTCTCCTAAAAACCCAAATCGGGAAAA
Source organism: Flaveria bidentis (assembly GCA_018326385.1). Lineage (NCBI taxonomy): Eukaryota > Viridiplantae > Streptophyta > Magnoliopsida > Asterales > Asteraceae > Flaveria > Flaveria bidentis. Next base: position 8,469 of record BJCM01206807.1, on the reverse strand, counting down.
CCCTAGATCATATCAAATTCAAGAAAGTTAATCTTTTATTCTTGAAAAAATGGATCTTTATCCAGAAATAGAAAGCTGTAAGAACTCCGATGACAGTCATCACACCGTCGGCAGTTTAGTCACCGGAGCAGCCATCTCTTCCACCACTTCACCATCAATCACTTCCACCCCGAGCCGCTACGAAAACCAGAAGCGTCGAGACTGGAACACCTTTAGCCAGTACCTCAAGAACCATCGTCCCCCGCTGTCACTCACGCGATGCAGCGGGGCACATGTTCTTGAGTTTCTACGCTATCTAGACCAATTTGGGAAAACCAAAGTCCATACCCTGATATGCCCGTTTTACGGGTATCCGAATCCACCTGCCCCATGTCCTTGTCCACTGCAACAGGCATGGGGCAGTCTGGATGCTTTAATAGGCCGCCTGAGGGCGGCCTATGAAGAAAACGGTTGGCCTCCCGAGACGAACCCTTTTGGGGCTCGTGCTGTGAGGCTATACCTACGAGAGGTACGCGATTTGCAATCGAAAGCTCGAGGAATCAGCTATGAGAAAAAGAAAAGAAAGAGAGGGCCAACACAAGAACATCAACAGTTGTTCACTTCAAACTTTTCAACATTTCAAGCATTAGCTCCTCTTCCACCAGGTGATCATATATAAATTTCTAAAGAGTGATACAATTATCAGATTTTGGATCAAAGTTTCTTTGATTTGAAGTTCTGATGTTTATGGGATTATGAAGATATTATCAAGAATTAAAGATCATCAAGATGATAAGATGTGCACCTGTTGTTGCCCTAGGGCTAGTTTTAATTTTATATGTTGTGTAACCTAATGTTGCTATGCAAAAGTGACGAATGTTGAATTTTAATATAGTTTATGTAAGTTGTTTTATTAATCTTAATGTTGTTAACATGATGTTAGCAAAAGCTGTAGCACTACTACAAGTAGTATCCATGACTTTGAGTGGTTGCAGAAGTTTTACTAGCAGTAAATGTACTTTCTGCTGTAGTACGTTGTATTTAAAAAACAAATATAAAAGTACTCAAACCTGTTCAATTTAGATTCAAACATAAGTGTGATCAAGTATGCAACTGCTAGATCTTGTGTTTATTTCATTCTTTGACCAGGTAAATTACAAGATCTGACTTAGGTGGATCAAGCATGTCTTTAAAGATTTGTGCAGTGATGGCATGATTAGTTTAAATTTGATATTAACTCAAATAGTTTCTTGGCTATTGTCTTTTTTTCCTATGTAACTATATAGTTACTTTCTAAGTGGTTTGTTATTATTCATCATTTTTATTTTATACTATTCATTTATACTTTGAGTCGGGGTCTCGTCAAAAAGAGCATCTCTTTAAATTGAGGTAAGGTTTATTATTATTTCATTCTTTCCGGACCTAATTTTATAATCGTTGAGATATATATTAAAAACGTTTGTTTGTTTATTTTGTTTTTCACTACTTAAGTTATTTTGAGGGGAGCTTTCTTAGTTGTGTTTACTACTTTTGTAAGTTTAATTTTTTTAAAATGTACGGCCGTAATTAACTATGTACACCACCGAGTGACACATTTGTTAGAGATCGAACCCAGAACCTCCACCTAAATAGATTCTAAGTTTGATGATCTATGTAATATCTTTTGTAAATAGTACACCATATACTTATTGCTAATAATCTTCAAGGTGGTGAGAAAAGGCAAAATATAAATGAATAAGTTGTTGCATACTCTTAACTTTTGAATTGTTAGCTATTTGTACACAATATGAATCATTTGGCTATTTCCCATTCAATTATCGGGTGGAATATTAGTCATTATTTAGTGTTGTCTTTTCATTATGAATTAAAGAAGAGAATGGTTGAAGAAATTGGCAGACAATATATCTTTGTCGTTGAGCCATTGAGGTAGACCCAAAGTTGAACTGATCAAATATGTAGTAACATTTTCTTTTTGTTACATTTAATTGAAATAATGTATATGGAGGTTACTCACTATTTATCTTTTCTTAGTAAAGTCATCATAATATATATGCCAATCAACCATTTATCATGTTTTGTTTAATACATCTTTACTTTAAAGAACAAAAAAGTAACCAATTTACTTTTCAAAAATTATAGATATGCTCATGTTTAAACCATTTTTGTTGGATTTAGTATGAAAGATTTATGTAACATCCGGAAGTTTCGTAATTTAATAAAAAGTTGTAAAACAAAAAACAATCCCAACCTTTCTCCGAAATGTAATCTCATCAGTGGATTACATTACTTAAAAGTTACAACACTTTAACTTTGTCCTTGTCCGACACATGTCACAAATTTTAATGACACTAAAACATTGTTGTTTTACTCTTTACCATTGTGTTGAAAATCAGATTGAACTGATCGGTCCAACCAGCTAGACCAGAAATAGAACTTCAATTTGGTCTGGTTCGATGCTTAAAAGAGTTTTAACGTTAAACCAATCGAATTGGCAGTCGGATCAGGACTCGAACCGGTTGAACTGGTTTTTGATATATATATTTCAATTATTTAGTAACTTCTTACATGTATATACTAGAATAATTATATTTTTATCCAATTCTTACATCTGGTTTAACCAGCGGACCAATAAGACGTGCGGTTCACTTTCCAGTTATTCTAAAATCATTACACTTTACACAAACACATATATTAACACTTAGAAATAAATCTCAATACTACCAAAATTTTGTGTTCTATGATTCTCCCGGTAATAGGATATGATCACAAACCTATTGATTTTGATTATCTCACACGCATCACAATGCTGACTCATTTTAAACATCCATGAAACACCATTTGATGTAGGGTTGTGTAAGAAAATCGAAATAATCGAACAGTAACGAAATAATCATCAACGCAACCGAACCGAAAACATAAACTCATGAGAAACTGACAGTTTGGTTTGATGGTTTTTTAAACTGTTTTTTTGTTCAATTTCAATTTTGCTTGTAACAAAAACCAAAATTACCGAATCGAAACCATACAACCGTGTGAATTTGCAAATTTAGAGGTGTGTTCACATTTATAAAGATGATTAGCCTATCATGTATTTATTTACTTTATGCTATCTATAAGAGATTGAATTTTTTAGGTTTCAAAAATAATATATAAACTTTTTTGTTTGAATTGATAGATTAAAATGTTATATTATGTTGATAGATTAAAATGTTATTTTTGTACTTTATGGATTGTATATATTTTAAAGTAAACTAATTTTTATAGATGATTATATTTAAATAACATAATTATTTAAACTTGTAGCTTAAATTATTACTTTTGACTAATTTTTTCCTAACAAACTTGAAGGCCAAATAGTAAACAAAAAAAAACGAAACCAAGCCAAAACGGAAATGTAAACCGAAAACACTGAAACCGAACGGTTTAAAAAAAACTAGAAACCGAAATATTGGTTTTTGGTTTCGGTTTTAGGCTAAAACCAAAACAAACCAGCCCATACATAACCTAATTTTTATGCAATAAACCCAATTTAAAACCCATAAATAACTAATCATAACACTACATAATTATACATATATATAATTTCTAGATTTAAGCTTAATTTACTCACCTTTGCTTCTAAGACTAGCCTTGAACTCCTTTACCGGTTCGTTGACTCCCTAAGTTAAACCATTGTATGTAAAATTTCTAGTTCTCTAATTCATTACACATTTCACCACACACATGATTCAATTTGATTACGTACTCAACTAGCTTATATATGTTAATAAGCTCATCTAGAAACATGATCTCATACACTACCTATCATTATCATGTTTACAATAAATCTATGTTATCTTCCACATGTTATTTTATGACCCATCTAAGGTTAGATCTATTCATCAATTTATTTAGCCATCATGCATATACACGTTAACCTTCATCAATATTTCCTTGACTATAAATGGTCTTAACTACACTCAACTCAAACCCTCAAAAACTACAGTTTAGGTCAAAATTTACTAACGGTAACATTATTTGAAACTTGAATTTGATTAAACACACATGTTTAATGAATTCCACTCACCTAAATTTACAAAATAATTGATAATTCTGTGCACACAAGTTTATATAAATACTACAATACTTAAACAACCGCAGCATCTCAAACACCAAGAACCCATTGCATTTATATGTTCTAGTTTTCAATAATGGATTATAAAACATTTTAACATGATTTCTTATGATTCTTAGTAGTTCTTAACACATTTCATCAAAAAAGCTAATACTATAGCACCATACAATCACTACCATGGGTTGAACCAAACAAAGAACCAAATTTAGCTTATACATGCAACATCAACTCCATTATCAGCAAAATCACACTTCTATGTAACACCCAAGTCATATAATTAACCATTTTCATTCATTTGGAGTAAAAAGTCTCATGATTTCATTAACACATAGAAAAACCCAAATTCTAGGGTTTACGAGGTAGAGGGTTACTCACCTAAGCTTCTTTTTATCAAAGAAGATTGTAGACATCATAATTTCTTGATATCCTTAAAATTTTGGGTAGATTTCAGCCTCCTACGCTCCCTGTTGATCTCACCAGTCACCACACATAACACACTTAGAACTTGATTTTGACCATGACAAGTAGTCTACCTCTAATTTGACCAAAAGTTAACTCAAGATATACTAAAAGAACATAAATGATCCTGGAAATATATATTATTTAATATTTAATTTGAACATGTTCGGTGTTCCCTAAAGTAAATGTCCACGCATCAACTCTATAACCAACTCACCAGAATTTATATTCACTTAATCTTAGGTAGATAACAACTTTTAATTGTTTAACCAATGTAAGAACATTGAACATCTTTTTTTAATTTAATTTAATTTTATATTAACGACTAGTTGTTAGTATCACCAAGTTAGTAATATTCACTCATGTCAATATTTAAACTTTAGACCTTCAAAAAATAAAAAGCATCTCACATCTCCCTTGACCACTAGGACAAAAGATCATTGGCAACCATTTATTATAATAAAATAATGGTCGTTTTATTTGGACACCCCAAAATTTTAAATCAAGACCCGTGTACCCTATACGCTGCGTATGGGCCCATACGCCGCGTATAGGGTCGATTGGCGCGAGAGTCATCATACCCTATACGCCGCGTATGGACCCATACTCGGCGTATATGGTATTCCCTGACAAGACCATGGAAGACTCGTATCAGACTCGTGTCGGGGTAGCTATACGCCGCGTATGGGTCCATACGCGACGTATAAGTTCCCAATTTTTTTGCTGTAAAATTTCTCTGTTTGCTGATGAACCTATACGTCGCATATTACCCATACGTGACGTATATGTTAGGATGCTTTTTATATATTATTGTTTATAAAAATTTTGGGTATAAAATTTGGTGTCAGCTCTATTTTGCACGTTAAGGTTGAGATTTTGCGTATAAGTTATGTTTTGTAACTTATTAATCGATCATTTTAAATCTTAATTAACCAATAAAACATATAAAACAAAATTAAATGATAATATAAATAATGAAGTTTTTAATACATAACAAAATAAAAGTACAATTAATAATATAAAAACTACGGTGAATGTGGGTAATGTCGAGGCGGTGGCAAGTCTGGATCTTTCTGGGTGTAATAAACGTACCTTTTAGAAGATAAAAAGTTTTCTAAAACTTGCATTGGTGTTTCACCGACTTTCTTTTCACTTCTTATCTTATATTGAGTGTTGCATACATCTCTGGTTATGGATGCGTTCTTGTGATTTTGCTTTTGTAAAGCTGATAAGATGCTACGAGGCTCCATGTTCTGATCAGTAAGTTGTTCCACCAAATTGTATTCGTTTTGAGAAAACCTTCTTACAAATGGGTGCCCCTCCATATGTTGAGCGGGATCATGGTTTCGTTATTTCTCACCTCTAATTTCCACGAACGACGTTTGTTGTAGTATATCCCCACTAATTTAAAAGGACATCCGATTTTTTTGCTACCAGATCGTCTAATTGTTGCTTTACTTTTGTGTTCACCACCACGATCACAGATAAGTCACACCTTTACGACCTGGCCTTCTTTTTTCTTTGATCTTCCATGTAATAATAACGTAACCATTATCACGTCCCCTATTAACAACATAACAGACTAGCTCATCGAGTGATAAAAATTCTTGAGATGTTTCAAACGATACTTTTGTGTTCTGATTTTCATCACTCGAGAGATAGTTTATATTACTTTTTTGCGCGTCGTAACTTGATTCTCAGCAAAACTCGAACTCATCACCGGGAACATAATTAGTTTAAATATGGCAATCATTTTCCGTAAGCAGATTGAACGTACGAATCATCTTGATTACTATCTGCCACGTAGAATCGCTTGAAAATTCACCAAACAAATAGTTACCATCCCAAAACGACATAACGAACGAATAAAAAACTGTGATATTTTATGAGAAAACTTACGTTTGTGAATTTAGAAAGATATCGAATGCGTTCTTATATAATAGAAAACGAATCTTCTGTCATTTTGAATACAATTGTACCTATATGTGGCGTATAGGTGACCTATACGTGGCGTATGGACTAACCACCTATACGAGGCGTATGGACCCATACGCCACGTATAAGAAGAATCTTGGGTCATTTCAAGTTTAACCGTGCTATTCGTTATGTGGCAAGCCCTATACAAAAAATGCGATTTTTTTAAAGAAAATAAGGTTTTGTGGTTCAACTATTTCTTTAAAATAAGGTGTCGGAAGAGATACGTCCCACACCCATACGACCCACGCCTATACGCGGCGTATGGCCCGCTGATTGACTGATTTGACTTCGCCTGTTTTGTCGTCTGAAAAACCTATACACGGCGTATGACCCTATACGAGACGTATAGCCTCTATCTGATGTGACGTGAAATATTTGGCATTTATGGGGAGAACTATACGCCGCGTATGGACCCATACACGACGTATAGATGGGTGTCGATTTATAATTTGGGATGTCCCTTTATTAGAACCCTAAAATAATATTTTGAGTGGACATTTATCACAATTATAGATCTCTTAATTCATTTGTTTATGTTTCTCCACCTATTAAATAACTACGATAGCTACTAATCTATTATTATAAAACAATGCTTTGAGTGACATTTGTAACTTGTCACAAGTCTAGATCTCTTAATTCCAATTTTATAGATTCTCTCTTATATTAAATAATTATGTTGATTATTATTCTATTACAATAAAATAATATTTTGAGTGTACATTTATCATAATTTTAGATCTTTTAGTTCCAATTTTTCTGTTTCTATATCCTATTAAATAATTACACCGACTATTAATGATACTATTTATTTATTTTCGAGATTGAAAATAGTTTTTTAATAAATTAAGAAAGAGATTTTTTTATAAATGTAATTTTGGAATAAATAAATTTTTATAAAACAATAAATTTTTCAAAAGTATCAAACTTTGTTTAAAAATATGAAATATTTTAAAATCCTTCTTTTTTAAAAAATAAAATTTTTATAAACCAAAATATTTAAAACTCTTAGTTATAGTAAGAGATTTTTAAAAAATGATATTTCTAAAAATAATTTTTTTGGAACAACGTGTTTAATTTTTTTAAAAAACAAATAGAAAATTAAAAAAAGTTTAAATAAATGATATTATTATTTTATTACTTATAATATCTACTCATATATAATTTTAATCATATCTTATTTCAAATATTGTTTTATGATTAATAAGTTTTTGTTATTAACTATTTAATATTTTATTTATTAAAATCATGTAATATATAAAATATTAATCTAATATATAATATATTAAATAAAGTCGCTTGAAAAACGAGATGCTACAGATCTTTAAATCAATTGTGGCAGTTAGGCGGGCTTACTGAAAGTTATAACCAATTTTTGTTATCATAAGTTGCGTAGGGACAAAACTATGAAAGTTCTAGCCTAAATAGAACTCGATGAGTTAATAGAAAGAAAATTTTGATTGACTTAAACTTTCTAAATACTCTAATGGATATAAACTTTTTAAATACTCTTTTGGACCGGTTTATGTTAAACAGACCCGTTTCTACTATTTTTATTTGTAGTATAACTTAATTACTTCAACAAGTGAAATTAGTTACCTTTTTCTTTAAACACTTTTTTTATTAACCGTCAACATCTTAAGAGTATCACCAATGGTAAAAATCAAAAAACACTTAAAAAACATGTCTAGTCAGCAGTCACATCAGAAAAACATTCATTCTTTAAAAAACACAAAAAACTCTTCAATTATAAAACTTAAAAACACCTAAAACATTATTATATCATTATCACATTTTACATTTATTTTTTAATATCAATCTTATATATTAATATAAAATATAAATAAAATATTTATATGTCTTTTGTTGGATGACAAATTTAAAACTTTAAAATATAAAAGTTAAATACTTTTTAGAGAAAAATTTTAAAATTTGAAATTTAA